>JBCEWE010000334.1:155000-175000 GCA_039877035.1 Silurus lanzhouensis | reverse complement strand
AGGTGATGGTACAGGAGTCGAGCGAGACAAAGAATAAAGACAAAAGATATATTCATTACATCAATTCACCACAGGGAATTAGGGTTCGACAGCAGGTAGGTGTGAGGACGGATACAATAAACAAGGCTTTCATTATTATGTAATCCATTTGCACCTGTGCTGAGATATTCCTGCATTCGGGTTTAAATAAATGAGACATAACATCTGAATTAGAGATGATACATGATTGTTGTAAATTGTATGGAAATCAGGAAACTACGTGTTCGTGAATTGGTTCTTTAAATCTCGTTCTTCAAAATGGACAAATCTTTTTTTGAGTCGTTTAGTTCATTTGGTTCCTTTGATCAGAAATAAAATAAAATAATGAAAATATGACAGCTGAGGATAAATTATGATAAACAGATAAGTAGCTCACGTCTCATACCTTCTGGTCCATGTCTTTAGTTATTTTGTCACATAACTCCCACTATTTTTGTAAGAATTATGTAAAGATTCGGACCAACAAAATTTTATGGATTGCATCGCACTCCAATGGGAGTCAAATAACAAAAGAACAAACAACTCGAACCAGAAGACTCATGAGATGAACTGCTCAATTCTGTTTTCTGTACATAACCTACAGAAATTTTGCGATGCTTTGCTCATGCGTGTCTAGTAGAAAATGAACTAGTCTCTTTTTAAGACGACTTGTTTTTCTGAGTCGCATTAAAGACTCGTTCAAAACGAATGAATCGTTCATGAATGACTCTTTACTATTATGTAGCATATTTACTCTATTGTACTCTATTTAAAACTTTACTGTTTGTTAGTCTTATACACCTTGATTACACCCATGCACACCCACACACAAACACCCCCCACACACACACACATGGAAATCAGCGAAGGAATAATGTTAGCTAAAAGTTTAAGTTCCAGATTTCTCTGATTTTTGGCGCTCCACAAGGAGCTAATATTATTCATTATTCATCGCAATTTATTCTGATTTCCTATTTTTTTGCTGATTGCTCATTCTCCTCAGCTTTCATCTAAACCCCGTTCTCCCCTCTCCTTCTTGGTTACCTGCAGGTTCGGTGACGATGAAGATGAAAAAGATGACGGCGGTGGCTCTGGCAATTTGACATCCCTCTCCGCCAGCCAAGACACGTGGAATATTATCAAGCCCTGCAGCAAGCGCGTTGTCAGAATGCTCTTTGAAAGATTGTAGTATTTCAGACCTCCACCAGGAAGCCTCACTGGGGAGGGAAATACGGCAAGCCTTGAGAGACTTTTTCTTTCTCAGCAAGCCATAACAATGGAATCATGTAGAAATGTTTTCTGACCATTAGGGGTGTGGGTTGATTTGTTTGATTTGTCTTTTCATTTCTTTTTCTGGACTTCCGAGATTCGGAACCAGACTGCCAAATAAAAATGGTTCTGCACACATCCCCTTACCCAAGTGCCTTTCTCAATTTTCTCAGCAACCTATCCTGGGCCCTGGTTTTCCCGTGTTACTGGATGTTGGACAGGCTCCTGGCTTCATGTGTGGCCACATCACTTGAAAAGCGAAGGCGCTCGCAGGACCCCTGCTCTTTTCTGGCTCTAGGGATGTTCATTTCTACACCGCTGTACCTAGTACTGCTCCTGGCATCCCTACCATTTGCCCTGCTGGGATTTCTGGTCTGGGCACCTCTGCAGGCATCACGCCATCCATATATCTACACGTACCGAAAACCAGACGCTAATCGGGCCGAGCATGGTACTGTTGCCGGGTCTGGGTCAGGAATTAACGAATGGCGCCCCCAAGGTCGTAGTTTCTGCTTTGGCAGTGCCAACGTGTGCCTTCTTCCGGACTCGCTGGCTCGTTTCAACAACTTGGCAGACACTCAGCGCAGGGCACGAGAGGTGGGCAAGCGCATCCGTAATGGTGCGAGCCGACCACAAATCAAGATCTACATCGATTCTCCTACAAACACCTCAATCAGCGCTGTGTCCTTCTGCAGCGTGGCTACACAAGGCTTCCGGCGAACATCCTCGCTAGACCATCGTCCTGAACCAGCGACAGTAAGTGACGCTGACAGCGATCCTGTTGCGGAGTGTCCTGTGCATTCATCTGGTGGAACAACTTCGGACTGCCCTGTCCATAACACGCAAAATGTTCCTGAATGTCCCTTGCACCCTAATGGGGAAGAAGCTTCTTCAGATTGTCCCATCCACCAATCGCCAGATACACAGGCATCCAGTGATTGTCCGGTCCACTCTACCACAGTGGCCACAAACTCCGAAGAATGTCCATTGCATCCATCAGGGGTCCAGATCAGCATTACATCACCTGACCCCGAGCCTTCTGAGGAGGAAGAACGAAACCATCAAACAAGTGAGGGAGATATGGGCAGCATGCACAGTCGTGCTGCCTCCCGTGAGTCTTTGACCCGTTTCCATGGGGCCACCGATGGAGGAATACCATCCAACAATACTCTTTCACAACACCGTACCTCTGTTTTTAAAAGGCCAGTCGGCCGCAAGCGTCGACAAGGGGATGACGGCTTTGACCATGAGATCTCAGCTTTTTTTCCTGCCAATTTGGATTTCCTGTGCCTGCAGGAAGTGTTCGACAGACGGGCTTCAGAAAGGCTTTGCTGTCAGCTACACCGCTACTTTCCATATGTCCTGAGTGATGTGGGACGCTACGGCTGGAAGGGTTGCTGCTCGAGATTCAAGTTCCTAAACAGTGGACTTGTCCTGGCCAGCCGATACCCCATCCTGGATGCACATTATGAGTGTTACCCTAATGGCCGTTCAGAAGATGCACTCGCTTCCAAGGGTGTTCTCTATGCCAAGGTAAGGAAGCTCTTTATGTGATCATAGAGTGGTGATTAAGTCAAACACAGTGGAGCATGAATAAGTGGTTTCAATATTTTATGTTGTTTTAGTTTTAATCCTCTTTGACAGATCACTATGGAGGTCATATCTTCAAACATTTAGAAATTTCGGTTTTCTGGAAGGAGATATTATTTTGTGGTGGTCTTTGCAGTGTGTTTTCAGGGGTGTATTTGGCTCTATGTGGTCAGCCTGGTTTGCTGTGCACATTGATAGCAGTTGCACTTAGCTCTTGCAACCACTTCCTGACTTTCTGATTTAAATATCATGCAAACTTATACAAACGATAGGATTCAAGTGACAAAGAAAAGCCTCAGAGATCAACTCCTAGGTTCGAACTGTGATTGTTGTTATTGATCTAATGCTTTTTAATTTAACAGGTTAATCTTGCTGTAAAACCAGTTTAAACTGGTGCAACTAGTATGGTTTTGTTTGTACCTTGCTTGCAAGCAACATGCATTTTGCTAGGCTAAGCAGTTTTCTAGCAGGGGTTTCTTCTAAAGCAAGCTATCTTTGAAACTTCCTGTCTCAGAGGACATTGCTTTGTCATCACTCGCTAGTATAGATGTGTTTGTATAAAGTACTTATAATCAGGATCCAGAGGATAATACAGCACCCTCTAGTGGATCTCTACTTTTAATGATTGTTGTTGTACTTTATTAGTAGATTTCCAAATTCCTAATCCTGCATAATATGCACTAAGACACTTAATAAAAGACAGACAGACAGGCAGACAGACAGATGGTTGAGACTTTTTATGAGCATTTGTGCATTTTTATCCTGGTTTAGAAAGTAAAAGCAATTGTCATCTCAAATTCCCTACATGAAAAATTTCCCACAAATTCCTCTACAAAACATATATACCAATGATAGCTAACATAAATGGCAAATAAGATGTGTATCTAACTTAATACAAATTTAATGGATTTATTTATTGTTGTCATTTGACAGGAAAAATTCTACAATTCCATGTACACCACTATTCCATGTATTCCAACCTTTATTTATACACTCCCTGGATATCCAGAATTATCAAGATTTTCTGTGTTTATACCAAAATTTTGAGGCTGGACATAAAACACTAAAAAATCCATACCGCTAGCATTAGCTGCTAGTCATTTCCTGGTTAGCGGCTACTGTTACACGATGGATTCTTTAGCGTTTAAATCAATGGCAGGCCGTGCATTTGGTACCTAAACCATCATTGAGGACTTACTCGACTTAATCCACCTCTTAATACCAACACTATCACGTCGCAATTATAGAAACCATCAATACAATACAAACACGCAATATAAGAAAGCATGGCATTACAGAGAAAGAGATATTTCACATACGGAGGTGAAAACCATTTTACTAAACAAGAAACCCAGTTAAGACTCCAAACCTCTACACTACAACCACAACTGTGCACCTACAACATCTGGAGCAGTTCGGAATCAATATTTGTTCATTAACATGATAAAAACATTCAAAATCTAATAAAACACAACCTACTCACCAGAGATGCAGACTTATAATGTGCAGCGCCCCTCAGAGGCTGTAATCCGTGGTACCGCTCGTATTCACTGGTCTGGAAGTGGAGAACAAACCCTTTCCCGCGCTGAGACACGCTAGCTAGCTTTGGGGTTGGCCGACCTTCTCACCGTGTCTAGTGTTTTTTGAAAATAGATTTTGAAGTATGTCTGAGACCAAAACAATTTATTTTCCTCTGTCAGCTTTTGTGGGCATAAAAAAGTCTAACTCAGATGTATTAATGTGTGCAGAGCTACACACGTGTTTTACCAGTCAAACTTTTCTGTAACAGTTTCCCTCTAACCAACACAATGACGCTATTCTGGGCCAGCTAGCTGCCCTGTTAGACGAACATGAAATCTGATTGGTTAAAAAAAGAGCTATTTCTTAAGGAGACTATGGTCAAAAGGCCAACAGTACAGACTTTAAAGGCCCTGTGCAGATTAGATTAACAAAAAATAGAATTTAGGTTGTAAATGTAGGTCAGTGCTTCTGATAGTGTTTAGGCCAGCAGATAAGGCTTTACCACTGTATTTAATGCATACGCGAAACAAATTTTAGTTACGGTACGGAGTGAGTAGTTACAGTGACACTGTGCTTACCGTAGTTTCTTTTTTTATACTACAGTACTTGCATTGTTGTGTTTGTCTTAAGTTTAACAATAATATTTTTTTATGGCATTTTTTTTGTTATATATATATATATATATATATATATTTTTTTTTTTTTTTTTTTTTTTTTTTTTTTTTTTTTTTTTTTTTTTTTTAATATTTAAAATATTTCCTTGACTATTTCCATATTTTGACATGGGTTTTTCCAAAAACTTAAATGTATTGTATTGGGATTTTATGAGAGACCATCACAAAGTATTGTATAATTGTGAAGTAGAAGGAAAATGATAGATGGTTAAAAAAGGTTGTATACAAATAAAAATCTGAAAAGTGGCATGCATTTGTATTCAGCCCCCTTTACTCTGATACCCCTACATAAAATCCAGTGCAATCAACTGCCTTCAGAAGTCACTAATTGGTAATTAGAGTCTACCTGTGTGTACTTAAATCCCAATACAATTACAGCTGTTCGGTGAAGGCTCTAGAGGTTTGATAGGGAACATTAGTGAGCAAACTGCATCGTGAAAACTAAAGAACACACCAGACAGGTCAGGGATAAAGTTGTGGAGAAGTTTAAAGAAGGGTTTGTTTATAAAAACATATCACAAGCTTTGAACATCTCACGGAGCCCTGTTCAATCCATCACCCGAAAATGGTAAGAGTATGGCACAACTGCAAACCTACCAAGACATGGCTGTCCACCATTAATCCAAGAAGCATCCAGAAGGCCAATGGTAACTCTGGTGGAGCTGCAGAGCTCCACAGCTCAGATGGGAGAGACTTTTAGTGTTGACAAAAGAATAAGAAGTCCCATTTATTTATACACTGTATATATCAGTAGCTAAAGGTTCCACAATGTCAACTGACTGTATGACTTTAAAAGGGACATTACCTTATAATCACACATACCAGTACTCGTGAAAGTTCTTAAGATTTATAATCAAACTCTTGGTATCACACAAATTAGGATAAGTTCCATTTGTAAGTCTGGTTCCTCTCAAGGTTTCTTCCTCATACCATCTAAGGGTTTTGTTCCTTGCCACAGACACTCCAGGCTGCTCATTAGGGATAAACACACATCATTCACTTTAATTCTTAGGTTCTGTAAAGCTGATTGAAACAATGCCCATAGTGAAAAGCGCAATAGAAATAAACTTGAACTTCAGCTTATATCAGTGTAAAGACAGAAATGGTGGGAAATGTGGCTTTAAGTATAAAAACAAATCTCACAATAAACTACATTTTAATGTAATTATTTTAAGGTATTTTGTGTGACATAATAAAGTGAAAGGGGTTCACAGTGAATAGATTTATTAATATAGCTGAGGAAAATTCCTCAAATCAGACACACACACACACACACACACACACACACCTCAAGGGGTAATGTGGAGCGATTCGGAGCGGCCGCTGGTCAGCCGTGACTCTGTGAGCTCTGTGAGTACACACACTGAATAATTTATACCAGTGGCTTTGTAGAGCAGGGCATCTTTTTGATGTGTCTCATCTGTAATTCGCAAAGAGAAGGAGAGAGAGAGAAAGAGAGAGAGAGAGAGAGAGAGAGAGAGAGAGAGAGAGAGAGAGAGAGAGAGAGAGACCTCTGTTCTGATCTTTGTGGGACTGATGGTGGTTCTAGTTATCACATCACAGAGTCAGTGTGCAACTGAGAGTCTCATCACACAGAGGTCCTGCATGTGGAGAGGAAATGAATGGGACATACACCATCAGGTCTTTACAGAGAGAGAGAAAGAGAAAGTGATTGGGGCAACATGTATGTGTCAGTGAGGGAGATAACGGGATAGATGACTGAACTCTGCCAGACAAGCCTGCTAAATGCTGTTTGTGTGTGTGTGTGTGTGTGTGTGTGTGTGTGTGTGTGTGTGTGTGTGTGTGTGTGTGTGTGTGTGAGAAAGACAGACAGAAAGAGCAAGAGAGAAATAGTTATAAGACAGTAAGTGCAATTTGCTAAGCAACAACATGCCAGAGGCTGACAGCACACACACACACACACACACACACACACACACACACACACACACACACACACACACACACACATACATGCTGCTAAAGGTTGTGAAAGCTCCAGGTTTCTGTTCCATCTTTAGTGCACTTCAGAAGGTGCACTTGTAGGCATGCAGACAGGTCAATGCTGAAAGCTGGGCTGTGATTGGTCAGAATACTGGGCACTGATTAGTCATAAGGCTGGGCTGTGATTGGTCAGAATACTGGGCACTGATTAGTCATAAGGCTGGGCTGTGATTGATCAGAATGTTGGGTTCTGATTGGTCAGTAGTGCAGTAGTTTATATTTATTAACAGAGACTTGAAATTCTATAATGTGCTTCTGCAAGAAGATGTTTATTTATCAGGAAAGGAAGGTGTCTCCAGTGCAAGGACTCAGTAACCATTATATATAGAGCTGTTATATAAAGCATTATTTTTATATAAATAAAGAGAAACTGGTGATGGAGTTTTTAGACACTTTACCATGAGTGATATAAAATTTCAACATAACTGTAAAAGGATAAAAAAATATCATGCATTGATAAGAATTGTAATTTTCGGATGTGTAAGAGCGATAACACACATCTGGATCAATGTTTTCAGCTTCATCAGACCACCATATGATGTTTTATTATATATATATTATAAAGCATGACCTGGGTGTGGTAGCCCCATGATGATCTGTCAGTGTGGGCTGTGTTCCAAAGGATAAGACTTGATATCTGGTTAGTGTTTGAAGAACGGCTCGAGAATTATGTCTGCAGAACAAAACTGACTGAATGGATAAATATAATGCCTTATTATTCATAATATTTTATATACAGCTCATTACATCTACAATACTGCCACGTCAAATCACACACTGACATAAAGTAGTGCCATAATTACTTTTAATTATATTCCCTTAGTTTTCTTCTCCAGGTCATCAAATTCATCTCGTCCTTGAAGCCGTTTTCAAAATCAGAGCCTTTACCACTGAGTCACCACTAATAAATACATAAAAACCTTCTTGAAGCTCAGTAAGTCATTAGTGTACAAAAGCTATGGATGGAGCTGGAGCTCAATAGATACTAGTGTTTATAAACATTAAGAACACTGATTCAACTGGCAAATGCAAACTACCTGTGTGTTTAACACTCAGAACTTGTGCCTGAATTTCCTTGATATCTGCTTAATCCTCCAGCCAATCACAGTACATTTCTAAACCTAAACTATCAGCCAATCACAATCCACTATTCACACCTAACCTTCCAGCCAATCACAATCCACTATTCACAGCTTAACTTCCAGCCAATCACAGTACATTTTCAAACCTGAACTATCAGCCAATCATAATCTATTTTTCATACCTGGATCCATTAAACTACTATTCTTTTTATACTTCCAGCCAATCACAATCCACTATTCACACCTGAACTGCCAGCCAATCACAATCCACTATTCACACCTGAACTTCCAGCCAATCACAATCCACTATTCACACCTGAACTTTCAGCCAATCACAATCCACTATTCACACCTGAACTTCCAGCCAATCACAATCCACTATTCACACCTGAACTTCCAGCCAATCACAATCCACTATTCACACCTAAACTTTCAGCCAATCACAATCCACTATTCACACCTGAACTTCCAGCCAATCACAATCCACTATACACACCTGAACTTTCAGCCAATCACAATCCACTATTCACACCTAAACTTTCAGCCAATCACAATCCACTATTCACACCTGAACTTCCAGCCAATCACAATCCACTATTCACACCTGAACTTTCAGCCAATCACAATCCACTATTCACACCTGAACTTCCAGCCAATCACAATCCACTATTCACACCTGAACTTCCAGCCAATCACAATCCACTATTCACACCTGAACTTTCAGCCAATCACAATCCACTATTCACACCTGAACTTTCAGCCAATCACAATCCACTATTCACACCTGAACTTTCAGCCAATCACAATCCACTATTCACACCTGAACTTCCAGCCAATCACAATCCACTATTCACACCTGAACTTCCAGGTGTTGGAATGTTGGAAAGTAGAGGAACACGAGCACAGGAAAATGAGGTATTGTTTTTTGCTGCATGTTGTTTTTTCTTGTACCTCGTCGAGACGTGATGAATGAGCAGACCAACGGCGGGATAAACACGAGCGAGGAAAGAGGCAGGAGAGATGGAGTGAGAGAGGAGGAATATTAATTAAAGTTGTTTCCCATAGGGCGCAGCACCTCTGTAATTCAAGGCTTTCTGAGCACACGCTTGTGCACTTATTATTATTTAAAAAGCTGGCTGAGGTCGCAATGGGACAGGAGTCAGCATTGGTGTGTGTGTGTGTGAGTGTGTGTGTGTGGGTGTGTGTGTGGGTGTGCGTGTGCGTGTGCGTGTGTGTGTGTGCGTGTGTGTATGTGTGTGGGAGTGTGTGTGTGTGCGTGTGTGTTAAAAAGAGAGAAAGAAAGAGAGAAAGAGTCCCTCATTTTATATAAACATCTTCTTATCTCCTGCAGATCCCTGAGTGTGTTGTGTAAGTGTGTGTGTAAGTGTGTGTGTGTGTGTGTGTGTGTGTGTGTGTGTGTGTGTGTGTGTGTGTGTGTGTGTGTCCACTTGGTGCCTGAGTCTGTTATGTGAAAGTGTGTGGGTGTGTGAGCGCCTGTCTAAGTGTCGCTTAGTGTTTGAACGGTGCATCTTGTTCCATGTCTTGGTTGTGTGTGTTTGTGTGTGTGTGTGTGTGTATGTAAGAGAACAAGAGAGAGAGAGAGAGAATACCCACGTTATCAGGCCACCACCCGCATATAAGGTCACGTGGTAGGTGTTCAGTTACTGACGGTAAGCCATCTGTTGTCCTCCACAAAAGTATTGGCACCCTGACCCCCCCAAAAGGAATCGAAGTACAAATGTGTGTATGTTGTATTTTTACATTGCATTTTATACACACACACACACACACACACACACACACACACACACACACACACACACACAAAAAAACCTCAGAGTATAAAAACTTGTGTAACTGTAGCTACTGTACACTGAGTAGAATTTCACATAAAATAAATCAATTAATAAATAATAAGAACAAGATAGCATAGTAATTTATATATATTATATATATATATATATATGTATATGTGTGTGATGCATCGATTTAAAAAAGTGTGTATGAGATACAATTTATTTTGTATCGCAGTGCATCGTTTTTAACATATTTGCATCGCTAAAAATGATTTATTTACATATAATTATTAGTAGATGCGCTTTTCTGATCAATATTTGATATGTACTGTAGATCGATTTCTCGTCACTAAACCGTTTCTCGAGCGCGTTCTCCCTGCGCCGCCGCTGCTACGTGAATACGACGTATCGCAGCGCAACGGAGGCCGAGGCGTGTCCTGAGAGTCACATAGGATATGGATTAACATGGCAGAGGTAGAGCTGTGACTTCCTGCACACAGAACAGAAAAAGAACATCTGGTTTTATTTGATCTTTATTCTTTTTATTTTGGGCCGTGCGGTAGAAATCAGAAGGCGCTTCAGTAAATGTAGGATTTTTCGTCTGTCTGAACCAAAGAAATAAAAGTGAACTATCTGTTACCTAAAACCTGCTGAACACATTTGGGATGAATGTGAACGCTGACTGTAACCCAGGCCTCCTCACCTCACCTACATCTGTACCTGACAGAGCTGGTGGCATCTCAGAGCTCATCGGAGAAACACTCTTCTAGTCGAGCATGCACAAGTACCTGAAATATTCATTTCACACTGCAGACCACACACACACACACACACACACACATACACACACACAGTGAGACGAGCTGCACTCTGCGCCACACTGATGGTTCATCACGATCCCATTATGGGATTAAATCTACAAATCACCACTGAGGAGCGCTTCCATTAACAAGCCCCGCCCTTCAAAACCCTGCAGCTTGCTTTTTATCCTCCGCATTAATTAGGAGTCCAGGCTTTTTGCTTCGGGGCCAAATCATGAGAGTTTGTAAAGATCGATCTCTTTAAATCACTCATCTTGGTCTTTATTATACAGCTGAACTCGGTGGTTACAAAAAGAGAACTACACCTGGCTCTTTATTAACAAATGGACCGTTACCTAACCCTAAACTCATTATGGGAAAATAATCAGGAGAGGGAGGGGAGGGTGGAGCGATGAAGCAGCTGTACAATCTTGTTTAATCTGACATTTTTATCTCCCTTTTCTTATATATATATATATATATGAACTTTGGATTGGACTGGACAAAGTTTGTGAGTTGTGATGTATATATTGCGGTGTAACGGTACACAGTTCGGTACGTACAGTTTTTACAATTAACATTTGTGAACATCAAAAATTGTTTCAAAACATTTTAAATAAGATAACTGTTTGGTTTTAATAAAAAAAAAACTTTCATTTGATCTGTTTTGGTTTAAATAAAAGATATTAAAATAAAATAGAATAAATCAAAATAATGTGATACACTTTTTTATTATATGAATGAAAGAGAGTAATGGATTAAATAGGCAAATAAAATTGAATAAATCAAATTTAATAAATGGAATATAGTTTACATTTCTTAGTCCCCATTTGGGTAACACAGATGAGTATATTTAATATTTAAATTTCTAAAGATATGTTCTACTTATGTCCGCATTCTGTAACAAATGTCTGCTTTAAAAAAAAAACATGCAAGTTATTATTTATTTATTTATTTATTTATTTATTTATTTATTTATTTATTCATAAATGAATTCATTTCTTTCATTCTTCATTTGTTCATTTATTCACTCCACATGTGCACCAAACCTAAAGTCCTGTTTTTTAACATATTTTCATCATTTTTCATGTGTGTGTGTGTGTGTGTGTGTGTGTGTGTGTGTGTGTGTGTGTGTGTGTGTGTGTGTGTGTGTGTGGTGTTTACCAGATGGTGTGTGTGTGTGTAGTGTATGGTTATTGGCTGGTGAGATGTTTGTGTGTGTGTGTGTGTGTGTGTGTGTGTGTGTGTGTGTGTGTGTGTGTGTGTGTGTGTGTGTTGATTGGGGGTGGGGTTGTTGTGTTAATTGGCTGGTGGTGTGTGTGTGTGTGTGTGTGTGTGTGGTGTTTACCAGATGGTGTGTGTGTGTGTGTGTGTGTGTGTGTGTGTGTGTGTATAGTGTATGGTTATTGGCTGGTGAGATGTTTGTGTGTGTGTGTGTGTGTGTGTGTGTGTGTGTGTGTGTGTGTGTGTGTGTGTGTGTGTGTGTGTGTTGATTGGGGGTGGGGTTGTTGTGTTAATTGGCTGGTGGTGTGTGTGTGTATGTGTGTGTGTGTGTGTGTGTGTGTGTGTGTGTGTGTGTGTGTGTGTGTGTGTGTCTACTCTGTGATCTCCAGTTATGCTGTATGTATCTCCACAGATTACACACATGGCTTTTGGATCATATGAACTCCCTGTAGAAATCAGTCATCATATTTTTGGTTTTAGGCACATATTTTTCCCTTTTCCTCATCAATTGATAAAGCTCATAAATCCACATCGCTTGGTCTTTTTTTAATTGTCTGGTGTTTCTACATAATTCCAAACCTCATATAGAAATATGATGGATAAAAAACTTCCACAGATGCAAAATTTCTAATAATTTCCCAGTTTGAAAACGATTTTAACCACTCATGATTTCTGTCTTTACTTTGTCATATTCATATTCTCAGGTTTATCCGCTGATTTTTCTGTATAACATCCAGCTCATATGTTCAGTTCACTCATAAATATAACAGCCGCATTTGTTTATTTAATAATTACTCATAAGCACATAAACACATAGTCACCTTTAGGGTTTTTTATAGTACACAAAACGCTATTACAGTCTTCTGAGTCCTGTCTGGCTCTCCGTCGAGGAAGCAGGGAGTGTGTGTGTGTGTGTCTGTGTGTGTGTGTGTGTGTATGTGTGTGTGTGTGTGTGTGTGTGTGTGTGTGTGTGTGTGTGTGTGTGTGTGTGTGTGTGTGTGTCGCACAGGAGACGATCTGTCTCTTCCCTGCCGTTCAATCTGCATTAAAAAACAAAAACCTGCATCGATCCAAATGACATCAGACTTTCCCGAGCCAAGTCCCCATAAATCATTAGTAAGGGGCAGAGAAAGAGAGAGAAAGAAAGAAAGAAAGAAAGAGAAAAGAGAAAGAGGGAGAAATGACACATTTGGAGGCATATGTTTCACAAAATGTGGAACATTGTCAAAGAAATGTGACAACAATTCAGATATCCATGATTTAACCTCACATCTAAATCTTCACTCGAGATGTTCGGCGTCTTGGACAGATTCTCCGACACGCTTTCGGACTCGGTACGCCACGGCGGCATCAGGAAATAAAACAGCGATTCGAAGGAACGGTCCAGAAAACGTATCAGCACCGCAGGCGCCAGGAGCTTAAGATAAGATAAGATAAGATAAGATAAACCTTTATTCGTCCCACAGTGGGGAAATTTCCGTGTTACAGCAGCAAGACAAAGAAATAAAAATAGATGCAACTATATATAAAAAAAGAAGAATACACAAAAAAATAAAAACAGAAATAAAAATAAATAATAATAATAATAACAACAAAGAAATAAAAATAAATGCAAATATCTAAAAAATAATATACATATACTACAATACCAGTATATATACAGTACAATGTAACAATACAAATAGGAAAAAACTAAAGTACGCTTTTTAAGTCATGTTTTAAGGTAGTATTGCACGTAAATTGCGGGTAATATTGCACATAATATTGTACCTGATTCGTTTAATAATATTGCACACAGATACTGTTATTGCACAGCTTAAAAAGTAATAGCAGTGTTGTATGGTGGTGACTGGTTTTACTGGGAACAGCTTTGGTTGTAAAGTCTAATAGCAGCAGGGAGAAAAGACCTTCTGTATCGCTCCTTCAGACACTTGGGATGTATCAGTCTGTCACTAAAAGAGCTGCTCAGCGATGTAACGGTTTCATACAGGGGGTGAGAGGCGTTCTGCAGCAATGATGATAGTTTTGCTACCATCCTCCTTTCTCCCACCTCCTGTACAGTGTCCAGGGGAATCCCCAGGACTGAGCTGGCCTTCCTGATCAGCTTGTCTAGTCTCTTCCTGTCTGCAGTAGATATGCTGCTGCCCCAGCAGACCACTCCATAGAATATGGCTGAGGCCACCACAGAGTCAAAAAAGGTCTTCAGTAGCTCTCCCTGTACTCCAAAAGACCTTAGTCTCCTCAGCAGAAAGAGTCTGCTCTGCCCTTTCTTGTAGATTGCCTCAGTGTTGTCTGTCCAGTCCAGCTTGTTGTTTAGGTGAACACCCAGGTATTTGTAAGAGTCCACTCTCACAATGTCCCTACCCTGAATGTTCACTGGTGATAGAATTTGTTTGTGCCTACGGAAATCCACCACCAGTTCTTTCGTTTTCTCCGCATTTATCTGGAGGCAGCTCCGTTGGCACCAGTCCACAAAGTTCTTTATAAGTCCTCTGTACTCTCTGTCATCATCATTCGTGATCAGACCGACGATGGCAGAGTCATCAGAGAACTTATGTAGGTGACAGGTTGCTGAGCTAAACATGAAGTCTGCAGTGTAGATGGTGAAGAGAAACTGGGCAAGAACCGTTCCCTGCGGGGCTCCAGTATTGCAGACAATCATGTCAGACTTACAGTCACGAGTCCTCACATACTGTGGTCGGTCTGTAAGATAGTCCAGTGTCCAGGCAGACAGGTGATGGTCCACTCCCATGTACACCATCTTATCCCTCAGGAGCACAGGTTGGATGGTGTTGAAAGCACTAGAGAAGTCAAAAAACATGACTCTCACAGTGCTCCCAGCCTTTTCCAGGTGTGAAATAGCCCGATTTAGGAGGAAGATGACTGCGTCTTCCACTCCAATGCCAGGTTGGTAGGCAAACTGAAGTGGATCCATTGATGGGCTCACCAGAGGTCGGAGATGAGTGAGCACTAGCCTCTCCAATGTTTTCATCAGATGCGAGGTCAGCGCTACTGGTCGATAGTCTCCGAAGTCTTTTGGGCGCGGCATCTTTGGAACAGGCACCACGCAGGATGTTTTCCATATCTGTGGCACCTTTCCCAGCTTCAGGCTCAGGTCAAACATGTACAGCAATATGCCGCACAGCTGATCAGCACAGGTCTTAAGTAGCCTGGAGCTGATGCCGTCTGGGCCTGCAGCCTTCCTCGCTTTGATCTTCCTGAGCTCCATTCTCACCTGGGCTTCTGTAAGGGGCAGTGTGTATTGGATGGAGTGTTGACTGGAGGGAATCGGCAGGGGGGGGGAGTTAGGTGTGTTGTGTATTGTCTGTGAGCTGATAGCAGTGCAGAGAGAGGTGGGGCTGGAGCTGCTTGCTGTGGAAGCAGAGAGGGGGGATTGCAGCAGGGGGGACTGGATGGGGGCAGGGGAGGGTAGCTGATCAAATCTGTTAAAGAATAGATTGAGATCATTCACCCACTTCTGGTCACCCACAGCCTGAGAGCTTGGCTCCTTGTGACCAGTGATGGTTTTGAGCCCCTTCCATACACCGCTGACATAGTTCTGCTGCAGCTGATCCTCCATCTTCCTCCTGTAGCATGCTTTTCCTTCCCTGATCTTCTTCCTCAGTTCTCTCTGGACAGTTTTCAGCTCTTCCTTGTTTCCTGATTTAAACACCTTCTTCTTTTCTTTAAGGAGAGTCTTTATACCAGGGTTAATCCACGGTTTGTTGTTGGGAAAACACCGTACAGTCTTGGTGGGTACAGTATTCTCCACACAGAAGTTAATGTAGTCCGTAATACAGTCTGTTAGACTGTCAATATCCTCCCCATGTGGACTGCACAATTCCTCCCACATAGTTGTTTCAAAACAGTCTTTCAGAGCCTCATCCGTCTCATCAGACCATGTCGTCACTGTGCGGGAGGTAGCTGGTTGCCTGCATACAAGGGGTTTGTACACAGGTAGGAGATGAACCAGGTTGTGATCCGATCTTCCCAAGGGGGGGAGAGGTGATGAAGCATAGGCCTTCTTTGAGTTTGCATAAAATAAGTCCAGTGTTTTATTGTCTCTGGTGTGGCATGAAACATACTGGGTGAATGTGGGCAGAGTGGAGGATGGAGGGGCATGATTAAAATCTCCAGAGATAATGAGAAGGGAATTTGGGCTCTGTGTTAACAGTCTGTTAACAACAGAATGCAGGACATCGCATGCCGATTCACCGTCAGCAGAGGGGGGAATATACGCAGCTATCGCGATAACATGCGAGAATTCCCTCGGCAGATAGTACGGCCTCATGCTAGCGGCTAACAGCTCAATGTCCTTACAGCAGATCTGCTCTTTAATAGTGATGTGACCAGATTTACACCATCTATTATTCACAAACACTGCCAGTCCTCCTCCCTTTCTCTTACCGCTCTCCATCGTTCTGTCCGCGCGCAGTAAATCAAATCCATCCAGAGCCACGGTCGTGTCCGGTGTTAGCTTGGTTAGCCATGACTTTGTGAACTTATGCTACGTCTACACTAATCCGGATAAATTGGAAAGCGGCTTTTTCGTCACACTGTTGTTTTAAATTGTTTCACATTTCTTTAAAACGTTGCCGCGAAGTCTCCATTTTTTCGTTTTAATTGTGTCCACTTTGGAGAGCATTTAAAAAAAGCTACGTTTTTATTGACCAACAGCAACACCTCATTGAGGACGGAAATGAAAATGTATTAGCGTGGACACGGCCTTAGTGGTTAAGGTATTAGCTTTTTGATATAAAGGGTGTAAATTTAAATCTCAGCCACACCAAGCTGCCACACTCGGGCCCCGGAGCATGGCCCCTTAACCCCATAGCTGCTCGGTAATATAAATGAGAAAAATGTAATTCACTCTGGATAAGTGCATTTGCCAAATGCCATAAATGTAAGTTGTGTAAGATATCCTCAGATTCAGTTCCAGTTCCACAAATCATTTTGGTGGAGTGTTTTGCATGTGCATGTAGTGGTTGAGTGTAAACAAAGCAGCCTGTTTATATGTAAATTAGGGACAGATATGTATTAAAGGTGTTTATTCTTTTACATGATCTCAGATTACTCCAGACCAGCTCATGTATTATACACTAATCCACAAATCACAATATCTTCTTCCTAAATGCCATTCGTTCCAGTTTGGGTCTGATTTTCTTGTCTGGATCTACACAGGTCCAGGTGGGCACCTCGCACCAGGAACAAAGGATTGTGGGATACATCGCCTGCACACACCTCCATGCCATAGAAGGTGAGTGACTGAACACCCCCCCCCCACACACACACACACACACAGACACACACTCACACTCTTCTGTACTATACTTTTGTACTATAACTTGGTTTACTTGTTCGTGTGTGTGTGTGTGTGTGTGTGTGTGTGTGTGTGTGTGTGTGTGTGTGTGTGTGTGTGTATGTGTGTATATGTGTGTGTGTGTGTGTGTGTGTGTGTGTGTGTGTGTGTGTGTGTGTGTGTGTGTGTGTATGTGTGTTATGTGTGTGTGTGTGTGTGTGTGTGTGTGTGTGTGTGTGTGTGTGTGGTGGGATAAAAAAACAATTGCTCTATGACTGGGTCATAAGAGGCAGCTACACAAACTACCCCTCTTCTGCTCATTCACAGTAACACAGACACACAGACACACACACACACACACACACACACACACACTTACACACACCGATCTGCTTTCACTTTTAGCACAGATTAACGATCACAGCCCCTCCAACCACCCACACACTCAAGACACACACACACACACACACACACGCGCATGCAGCGGTGCGTAACCATGGCGACGGGTCGTGGCCGGGTTCAGCGTCAGTGCTGCTATTTTAAGCTTGTGGACGTAGGGAAGACAGAGCTCCCTGCTATTTCTGGAGCTTTACACGCTCACGTCTGCTAGCGATGCTAATTACAGCTCACTCAGCTATTCCCGACTCACGCCTGGAATATGAACAAGAGAGAGAGAGCGAAAGAAAGCTTTAGAGTTTCACTCAATAATGAAAGGCTATTATGGTCACACTATTGTGTGTGTGTGTGTGTGTGTGTGTGTGTGTGTGTGTGTGTGTGTGTGTGTGTGTGTGTGTGTGTGTGTGTGTGCGCATGTCTTTCTTCACTTCATAGGCCACACATTCTTTTTTTGCGATTGACATGTAGAAAGGCAACAGTTTCTTCAATGTGTGTGACATGTAGAGAGACCACACCCCTTTTTTGTGATTTACATGTATAGAGGCCACACCCCTTTAGTTGTGATTTACATGTATAGAGGCCACACCCCTTTTGTTGTGATTCCCATGTATAGAGGCCACACCCCTTTTGTTGTGATTGACATGTATAGAGGACACACACCTTTTCTTGTGATTGACATGTATAGAGGCCACACACATTTTGTTGTAAATTCCATGTAAAGAGGCCACACCCCTTTTGTTGTGATTGACATGTATAGAGGACACACCTTTTTTTACTGTGATTGACATGTGGAGGGACCACACCCTCTTTGGTGTGATTGACATGTATAGAGGCCACGCCTTCTTCACTGTGATTGATATGTGGAGAGGCCACACCCCTTTTGTTATGATTGATATGTATAGAGGCCACACCTTTTTCACTGTGATTGACATGTATAGAGGCCATGCCTCCTTTAATCTGATGGAAATGTAGAAAAAAACACATCTTTGCTGTGTCTGGATTATAGAAAGACCACGCCTCCTTTGATGTGACACACATGTTGAAAGGCCACGCCTCTTTCAGTGTGTCAGCTACGGCCACTCCATCACTCTGAGTGGCATGTAGAGAGGCCTTTTGTTACTGACGTGTATGTAGGCCACGCCCCCTTTGTTAAGGACTTGAGGGTAGGTCACACCTCTTTTAGTTACTGGCATGTACATAAGCCACGCCTCCTTTGCTGTGAATGAAAACCATAATGAAGTAAAAGAGAATCACAAATCCAGGATTAAATAATGTCAATAAATAGCAATACTAATGAAATGTGTGGTCATGTGTCAGTGAAGTCCGTATTTATTCGGTATCCGTCGGCGAGCGTCTGTCTCTCGCTTCACGCCGCTCTGAATGGATGCAGGTGAACGTTATGTAACGCAGGTCTGAGGTTGTGAGAACAGAGGCGGCAGTGTGTCGCTCTTTCATCATAAGTGTACAGTCTCAGCTCACACCACAGCTGTGACTCACGGGCTTCCTTTCTGCCTTCAAATACAGCCTGAGTTCACCTTAATGCTCAGATTATACACACCATCCCACACACACACACACACACACACACACACACACACACACACATGGCAGAGGCTCTTTGAAATATGCTATGGGAATGCTGCATCTCTCATTCCACCCTCTCCTGATCTTTGTCTCGTTCTTTATTTCAGCTCTTCTTAGTGACTAAGAGAGAATCTTTTCCATTTACTCTCCATTTTCTCTTCCTTTCTCACTTCTTCTCATTTCTACCTTCTATCATGTGGATTTCCTTTTCTGTCCAGTCCTTTCTGTTGTTTCCTTTCCTTTCCTTTTTTTCTTTTCTTTTCTTTTCTTTTCTTTTCTTTTCTTTTCTGTCTTTTTCTATTCTTTAATTTCCTTAAATTTCTTTCTTTTTTTTCTTTTTTATCCTTTCTTTTCTCATCATTTCTTTCCTTTTATTACATTTCTTAAAGTTGACCTAACCTAACCTAATTTCATTTCCTTTCATTTCCTTTCCTTTTTTTTCTTTCCTTTCCTTTCTTTTCTTTTCCACTATTCACTCTCTATTTTACTCTTCTTCCTGGGTGGATGTACTGCACTGTAAACATCTCGTCTGAAGTATACAGTACTGGATGTTCTCAGCAGGGGGAAGTGTTCGCTTGACATTTCGCCTGGAACGTCGCCTGCATTCAGAGTTTATCTTTTATTTAATCACCAGATCCCATCTGTCGATCAGATTGCTGCTGAACGGGTTTGCCCACAGCGTCACTTCCACTTTTTTATGAATGTTGATGATCGCTAGCGGCAGTTCGACTATTTAAATAAAA
>JBCEWE010000334.1:112500-150000 GCA_039877035.1 Silurus lanzhouensis | reverse complement strand
ATTGCCATGCTGGAACAGGTTTGAGTCTTTTAATTGAAGTAAAGGCAAAATTCAGCGCTGCCACATCCACAGACGTCTGATATGATTGTGTGTTTCCAACTTTGAGGGAAAGGTTCGAGGAAGAACTTCATATTGCTGGAAATGCCACGTGTCTCACGGTGTATTTTTAAATGTAGTATAATTTGCTATAATATGGCGTATTAATGTTATTAAAATAGTAATAATAGCTTTTGAGAAGAAAACGGACAAAACACGATCTGAGGAACTGAAAGAACAACGTGCGAGGGTGAATTTTTTTTTCTTTTCTAAAAGCCCCCGAGACGCGTCGCCTAACGAGCGAGAGAGGAAGCGTAATTATGACTCACGACGTTCTGGAGCCGGTTGGAGTGCGGTGCGATGCCCACGCGTGGGCGCAGCGTCTCGAGCGCAGCCTCTAAACGAGTCCTGATTACACAAAGATGTCAGATCCGTGTTCTCGTAATGAGTGTGGCGTCTGCCGAGGCGTTCGGATTAAATGCAAAAGAGGGCGATTGATTGCAGCGAAGTGTGACGGCCGGCGTTCCTGTAATGAGAGCAGCGTTTCTCCTTCTGAGCCTCGAGAACCGGATCGTGCAGAACGTTCATGCAGGTGCCAAACTGAGCGGCTTGGGAGTCGGGTTTGAGTCATTGTGTAACCTTTGTGTGTGTGTGTGTGTGTGTGTGTGTGTCTGTGTGTGTGTGTGTGTGTGTGTGTGTGTGTGTGTGTGTGTGTGTGTGTGTGTGTGTGTGTGTGTGTGTGTTTACAGGTACCCTACTGGACACGAGTGGCCTATATGATGAAGAAGTCAGCTCACCAGAGAGTCTACAAAAGTAACCCCCCCCCTATCACATTATTTGTACTAATCACAACATGATGACGATCTCAAAAATTTCCCAGCCAATCACAAAGCCTTAGAGACACAAGAACGCTCAAACAAATCCCACCCTCTCGTACCTTCATGGAGAAACCTTGTACTTCTGTGGAGATTTTTTCAATGTTTCTGTGTGGAACCTTAGTCCATTGTGGGTGTAGTGTATTTATTATCCACTAAAACATAAAGGACCTTTGGAAACACAGCAACTCTTAAAATTCCCAATGAAACAATAAAGAACCTTTGAGGAACCCTTATCTTCAAGAATGTATGTAGTAACTGGGAACCTAACAATCATTGAACCAAATGCACTGTTAGAAATCCATGTTCCTTTTCCCTGAGACTGTAAATAAGAACTTTACAGAAGCTGAAGTTCTTTGATTAGTGTATGGAACCCACGAAGAACATATGAAGAACCATATTTTGCTGAAGAGTGTTTAATAAATGGGGAAACTCTTTGCTGGAAATGAAAACATTTGATTGTCTAATGAATCCTTGAGAAACTGAAAGCATAGTGTAAATTATCCGGTTCCCAATGATATCCCACAATGCACTGCACTAGCGTAGCGAGTAGGAATCCAGCTGCCGTTTTGGATTAACTCCATCTCTATCTCCTATTTGTTGCAGTTCTTACAGCTCTTCTGAATCAGTGGCATTTCCGTTTATTTATTTAATTTTTTTCTTAGCTTGGCATTTCCATAAATACTTGGCATTTCAAAGGCGAGTGGACGCGTATGTCCTTACGCACGCTCGTCCCCTCGCCTGATTAACCGTCTCTCTGCACGGATCTTCAACAGGGTTATGGAGAACGAAGAGTGCAGGAAGGAGTACTTGGTTTTCCCGACCAGTAAGAACCAGTGTCCGAGTCAGAAAGGGCGCAAAATCCCGCTGAAGGGGAACGGACGCAGGATCGACTACATCCTGTACAGAGAGGAAGGCCTACACGCCGACTGGAAAGTGGTCAGTGTGAACTCAAATATAATACGATTTATATGAGGCTTGCAGGCTCAACGCTGCCACCTTGTGCACAAAGTAGGAATAGCTTGAGTGGAAGAAGGGAAAAACAATTCATTAGTTCTTCAATTATTTATACTTACATGTAATGCTGTGAAATGAGTTTTCTCCTACAGAACAGCAGTGTCTGCCCTTTTTTTGCACCAGAATCTTTATTTCTTTCTCTTGAAGGGCAGGAGAGTATATCAGTACCACTGAAACTGTATGAAAGAAATAAAAACGTTATACTTGTCACATGTACATTACAGCATTGTGAAATTCTGTGCATCAGTTGTTCATCCTCGGTCCTCATAAAATTCTAACAAATTCACCTTTTGGACCAGTGTGCAGTTTCTGGAAAATCTGGAAAAAAAAACATATCCCAAGATATGACCAAAGTGAGATTTGGAAAGGGGGCGTAGTTTCCGGGCAGAAAATTATCATAGAAAATAAAATTGTGTATTTTGGAGTAAAACTTTATAAGTTCACAAGTGCAGCTCATCTGCAAAATGTGTGAAAGCTGGCAGATCTGTGGTTTTGGTGTTTTCTCTCTCACTGCTCACTATGGGTGCAACTTTACACGTGTTCATACCAAAACGTTTTGGTTCAGGGCTTTCAGCTCGGTGCACATGTGAACTGAATGCAATCTGTTTTAATCTGAGATTCCTCACAAACGTATTCAGTGGCGGACCGCAAATTTGTTTAGCAGCCTTTTTTTTATTATTATTATAATTATTATTATTATTATTATTATTATTATCATTATTATTATTATTATTATTATTATTATTTTATTTATTTTTTTATATTATTATTATTTATTATTATTATTATTATTATTATTATTATTATCATTATTATTATTATTATTATTATTATTGTTATTATTAATATTATTATTATTTATTATTATTATTATTATTATTATTATTATTATTTATTATTATTATTATTATTATTATTATTATCAACACTATTTACTATTATTATTATTATTATTATCATTATTATTATTTTTATTATTATTATTATTATTTTATTTATTTTTTATAATATTATTATTATTATCATCATCATCACTATTATTATTATTATTATTATTATTATTATTGATAATAAACCTGAAAACATACACAACAATACCTGGGGTATAAACTAGAGTTTCTGACTCCGTACTGGAAATACGAATTTGTGCTGTAAAACTAGATTTTGTTTTTGCGCATGTCCTGAAAATTCCGCATATCGAGGGAGTGAATGAATGAAGGATAGAAGGAAAGAAGACATTTGTTAAAGTCTGCTTTAATAAATAGAACAGTTAAGTAGGTCATATCTTTAAAAAATGAATGTGAAACACACAAACGAATATACACACACACACACACACACACACACACACACACACACACACACACACACACACACTTATACACACATCCGTCACACTGTTACCTCACGCCCACGCCTACACACAGATAGTGTACGTCTGACACTTCGAGTCTCTGCAGCACTACAAAGGTCATGTTATAACTATAAAAAGCAGAGTGCTGTGTGAGACATAACACAAGTGTGTGTTGTGTTGTGTTGTGTTGTTGTCTCGTTACAGGACATCGAGGAGTTCAGTTTCATCACACAGCTGGCCGGACTGACCGATCACCTCTCGGTGGCAGCGCGACTCGCCGTCTCTACAGGAGAGGAAGAGTCCTAAAGAGTGCGACTTCCTGTTTCACATTGCCACGGAAACAAAGAGTGAGAGAGAAAAAGCAGAACTGAATACTGCACAAAGGGAAAAAGTGGAAAAAATATGTGTGACGTTCATCCACATGAGTGACACTATGGAAGTTTAGCGTCTCTTTCTCACACACACACACACACACACACACACACACACACACACACACACACACACACACACACACTCCCACACTGTCCTCTGACAACACAAGGATCTCACTTTCTTGAACTCTCTCACTTCCTCGTTTACGACTTCATCCTTTAAAGTACGATTTTACGTCCTTATCGCTCTCACACGAGCTCTGCCCACCCACGCGACTTTCGCTTCTCCGTGAACATCGACAGACTCGAGGAGAAAACTTCTCCATGTTCCTGTGCCATGACGTGGGGACGTTATTGAGAGGAAGCCTGGATTCAGAGTATTGCATGTCCTGAAGATTAACACGTTAATCCGAACGCGTTTTTTTCCCCACCTGAACTCTCCTCGAGAACCTCAGCGAGAAGTGTCTTTCTTTCTTTTCTAACCTCTTTCTAGACCTTTCTATGGCCGAGCACCGTCTTTGTAGAGCGTTTGTACGCCGATGCGAGCGACTCGTAAACTACACGCGGATTCATTCAGAAACTCTCGTATTTCTAGCGGTTTATTGTAGCCAATCTTTGGAATACAGTAGTAATACTATGTGTGTGTGTGTGTGTGTGTGTGTGTGTGTGTGTGTGTGTGTGTGTGTGTGTGTGTTGTAGATTTTTAGCCGTTTGATAAACACACAGCCACGAGAAATCACCATCCCAAAATACTGAAAATGATTCCGGATTCAGGTTCTCAGACTCTCAGAAACATTCATACACACGCACACACACACACACACACACACACACACACACACGTGCTCTGTCCCAAACACACTCTTTTTTATTTCCTTCAGTATTGCGAAAGTAATGATTTTCTACGCTTTTATTCCAGCCAATCACATTCGATCTGATGACATCACTTCTGAATTTTCTTTCCATTCGAACGTAGCATGTTTACTGGTTTTAATTGGGCCACGTGCAAGTCTTAATAAACTAGCGTTAGCTACCAGTCAGTAGATCTGCCGTTACCCATCAATCGTATCCAATTACTGTATCTGCAAAAGTATTGGGACACCGGACATTTCCAAGCCATACGTGGTTCTTCTTTAATCTGCAACCACAAAGTTGAAGGACATCTCAGGATGTTGTAGCATGAAATTTCCCCTTCATTTGAACTAGGAGACTCAAACCTGCTCCAGCATGACAATGCCCCTGTGCACAAAGCAAACTCCATGACGATCTACTTCACATGGGTTAGAGTGGAAGATCTCCTGCGATTGAGCTTTTGAACCCCATGGGAACACATATCGAGGCCTCCTGACTTCACCTAAATAAGTTCCTAAGCTTACTAACACCCTGAATGAATCTCAACAAATATTTACAAAATCTTGTGGAACAGCAAATGGGGATTTAATAAACAAGCAAAAGAGGAACATAGCGAGCTTATGGTCAGCTGTCTACAAAGGTGTGTTCATACAGTGTAGCTATCTAAAGTCAAACTAGCATTTTGTACATCTAAGCCAAAGCCAAGCTTATTAACTTTAAGCTAATTTATTATTAGAATTATTATTTAAATTGGTGTCTATGTTGGCTAGCGTTCATTATTTTGCCAAGCTAGCTAGCGAATATCAGGCTAACATCCTGTTTGCTACACCAAATATCATTTGATTTGATCTTTTCTATGTATTAAAACCAGTATTTCATGCATAACATATTGGATATCGAAGAAGGTGTGTATCAGGTGTCCTCATTTTTGATTTAAGCTCCGCCCCTTGCTAAGAGGCCTTTTCAAATCCAGGACCTTGATGTTTTCAAATTCCCAAGAATTTGTTGTAGAGTAAAAAAAAAAGGCTCTCTGTTCAGGGTCACAAGGCTTCCTGTGTCCACGTTGAGCCCAGACGACCGCCACCCCGTGCAAATGTTTACACCCCCCTTCACTCCCCCAACATTACTCAGCACTAAGTAGGAGACCAGACTCGGACATCTACACCTCATGAACTGCTGTAGCTATTGTTCATCTGTCTCTTAGTTCGGATTGCTTTTGTACGTGTTTTATATTAGAATTATTATTATTATTATTATTATTATTATTATTATTATGAAGCGATGCAGTGTTTTCCCACATTTTCAATACATCAATTGGCATCCCGTCAGTCCACATCCTTTTATAAAGTCCTAGTGTATAACTGCTAGAATATACAGATGTTAAATATACAGCTGTGTCCCGAATCCATGAGCGAGACCTGTTTTTATTTCATCAGTCAAGAATTGAAGCAAAATAAAATTTGCTTTACATAAATAAATAAATTACGTATATAAAATTTAACGTCATAAAAAAATCATTGCTTATAAGTTTATCCATAATGAGCGAGCCTGTGGTGAGAGTGGAAACGAAGGAAGAACTCCCTGAGAAACCTCCCACAGAAACCTCATGGAATTTAATGCTGTCCATGTGGAAACATTCTCATTAAAGAGAACCTCATCAGGCTGAAGCTGGCAGGTTGTAGCTCAGTGTTAAAGCTGATTACTGATTGGAAAGTTGGGGGTTCAGGTCCCGGAATCACCAAGCTGCCACATTTGAGGCCCTTGAGCAAGGCCCTTAACCCTCTGTGCTCCAGGGGTGCTGTATCATAGATGACCATGCGCTCTGTCCCAAGCTTCCTAACATTTTTGAAGAAAGAGTTTCACTGTGCTGTAAAGTGCATGTTTTTTCTTCTTTTTTTTACTTTCATGAAAGAAAGGGAAATGTTGTGAAAAATCCCTGAGACAAGCCGGTTTCCTGTTCTCTTCCTGTTCCTCTCCATCACCAGCCTTTCTGCATAACACTTTCAAGACTCTGAAGATCTTACAGAAAACATCACCAGACCAACGAGTGGAATGTAATATTTAAAAAAATGTATTAAACACGATCGTATGCCAGACACGTCCCCACGAACGACCTGTTACCATGGAAACCATTAGTACAAGCGCATTCCCCGGAGTTTCTGCTGCTATATGAATACACTTTCCGACCAATGAGAATCAAGCACTCGGTGCTATAAATGTTTAATAACTGATGAAATAAAAACAGGCGGGGTTTTTATATATATATATATATATTTGGATGTGTGAGATGTAACGGATGCTTCTGGGAAATTCGGGTTTGATTCGGGTTTTTTTTTTTTTTTTTCTCAGACCTTTTAAAATATTGGATTGACATTTTAGTGTAGTTTTTTTTTTTTGTATCGATCTAAATCGGTGCGGAGTTATAGACTGATACATTTGAAGGTTGCCATGTTCGGGAAAGGGGAGGGATTTCTGCTCCATCGAACCCAATATGATTGATAAATAAACAAACAAATAAATAAATAAGTCAATGGTGTCAAGTACCAACCAGATCAGGCCAAATAATCCAATGTAAATAATGAATAAAAAAAAGATTACCGTCACATAGAACTTTTACTTAAACTAAAATGAACATATCTTTTTTAGATAATAGCTTTATTTGTTTAGCACCTCATATGTTTTTATATGGTGGAAGGCGCTCCGTACGGCGCCATCAGGAAAAACGTAGAATTTGTAACATACACGAGGCCAGTGTGGAGCATCTGTTCATTAAAATAATGTTGTTTTTAGCAAATATTTTGTAGAAATCCATCAGAATAAAAGCAGAATTTTTTTGTGTTTGGACACCCCCGCTCTACCCAGAATGCATTGCTGATGCCCTGGAGAGCAGGCTCGGGGTCATGGAGATTTCTGTATGTGATTTAATGTATGTTTAAAAAAATAAAGTTAATACACATCTGCTTTAGTTGCTGCAGTACATTTACAGTGAAACACTTCACAGCACATGCTTTGAGTTTTATTGAGGACCAGTTGTTCCTTTAACATCTACGAGAACTTTTTGGATTTTAGGAAACACGTGGATGTTCTAGGTTTTGCTTTGATAACTGATGCAGCACCAGAGTCAGACACTCAGGAATTCTGGAACAGAGATAAGAGCTGTGAGATGATATGAGGAAGAAACCTTGAGAGGAACCTTAAGAGGAACCTTCATCTAGGCACTGGATGTCCATTCATTATAGTTTATTTAGTGTTAGTGTTATCAACTTGTGCGCTAATGGACCCATGAGTGCAACACTGTTAATGCTAATGGCAGTCCATCTTAATGGTTCTTTGGTTGAAGCATCCACATTGAGCTCGTAAGAAGAACCGTTAGGTAAAATATCTCCTCATGAAGTTTAATAGAAATAATTTTTTTATGAAACCACAGGAAACAAGTGGCTGACTTTACTAACACAATGAACTCCAAGGAACTACTGGCATTAAGTAATTAAATGCACAGGTGGCAGCGATGACATGAAACGTGGCATCAAGAACATTCAGGACCTCATGAGGTGAAAATGTACAAAATAATACATCCAAATGTCTGAGATTTTTACAGTGTTTTCAGCTTCATCCACTCAGAATATAATAAAAACATCTTTAAGCCTAAAGAGTATTCAGGTTTTCTGTTTTTATTAAGATGTTTCACCACATCCTGGACTCCTTGAAGCAAAACATCAAGATTATCCCAGGAGACAGAGGTGGAAACTAACGAATTCGATTTACCCTCGTTACTCTAATTGAGAAGTTTTTTTTTGTTCTACTTTTTCAAAGTAGTTTTAAAATCTGTAATTTATTCTTTTATTGAAGCATGTTTTGTTTGAAGTAGTGTACTTAACTTCATTCTACATCATATCCGTTACTGAGTAAGAAAAATAAATAAATAAAAACAATGCAAAGGGGAAGAAAATCTCGGAAACTTCTGCACTGATTGATTGATGGGCAGAAAACAAACTGGCAAAACTCACGAGGGAAATAAGGAGACGGACAAGACAGATGCCAGTAACGCAGACGCAGCTGAAAGCGAAATGCAGACGAATCGAATGTTGTTTAATGCGTGCGCTCACTGTCTGAATTCTGAATCTGCATTTTTTATTTCTCTCCTGATCGTAGACGACATTTATTTGTATTTTTTTTTTGCTTAGAAAAAAATGCATAACTCAAAGTAAACTCAAATGATGGACTGCAGCGTTTTTATTTTTGTTATTGCACTTTCACTTGTAAAAGTGTTCCTTTAATTAAACACAACTAGTTTGAGATTTTGTATCTCCTTGTCATTTTTGAACTTTTGAGTAACTTTTAAATTGAGCGATTTTTTTACTTTTATTTGAGTTTTATTATATTGAACAGTAGACCTTCTGTTGAGGAACCATGTTGAGTGTGAGGGTCAGGGGGTGCCCATACTTTTTATTGGGATGTGGTAGCTCAGTGGTTAAGACATTGGACTATGGATTGGAAATTCACAACACTGTTGGGCCCTTGAACAAGGCCCCTAACCCTCACCTGGATAAGGGCATAACTGTAAATATACTTTTAATCATATTGGATATTTTAACCAATACATTAGTTGTCTGTTTCTAGTTCTGGTTCCGATCCTGGTCAGGATCACTGTGGTCATATTTTAAAGGAAAAGTGAAGATTTTCCAATAAAAGGAAAAAGAAAAAGAAAAATGCTGATGTGGAGAATGGGGTTTCACCCTGTAGATGTTCTCAGACTATAAAAAGCACTGAAAGAACTGCTTAATTTCCCCTCTGTATTTTTCAGCCTGGTGAGTCAACATTCACACAACACTGATAAGTCCATGCGCTGGTTCAGTGGTTTATGTAAACTTCTACAGCCAGAATGATTTGGCCAAATCTCACGGGAAAAACTGTGCAGGACTGATAACACAAGTCTGACCTTCAAAGTGGTGCAGATTTAATGTAAAAGTGTCATTAGCATTAATGGTGTCCATCATTTACCAATATAAATCACTATAACTGACTAAATTACAGGTAATTACACCAGGAAATGCTTCAGCTAACTAAAATAACATTGTTTAATAAAATAAAAAAAATCCCAGTTCCAGGGTTCGATTCTGAGCGTTGTATAAGTTCTGTGTGCAATTGGGTTCTTCTGGGATTTTAGGTTTTTTCTGTGCTATGTGCATGGTTCATTAGACACACTTATTCTAGGCTGACATTAAAACTTCTTCTTCTTTTGACTTCTCCCATTAGGGGTCGCCACAGTGGATCATCCGCCTCCATACCCCCCTGTCCTCTACATCTGCCTCTTTCAACCCAATCTAGACTAACATAAAAACTGATGGTTTTAAAATGGATTAAGCAGAAAGACCGTCCTCTTTAGATGTTTAGATCTTTCACACAGTCAGAACACGATTTTAATGAAAAAAAATAAACGGGTAATGTAAAAGCTCAGAGTTATGAGACTCCTGAATCACTCTGCAGTATTGAGCCCTGAGCCTACCAGTAAAAGATGTATCACAAACTCCTCAAAGATCAGCCATCTTATCAATAAACACCGCTCACGAGCAGCAGAAGGAGGAGAGGTGTATGCATGTGCAGGTGAAGCAACTTTAATGTGATGGGAATAAACCAGGACATGTAAGATCAAAGTGATTTGGCAACAAAGTATCTAACAGAAAATCAAAGGTTTGGTAACTTCAAGAAACTTCACACAGTGAATTTACATTGTTCTCATAAATGAAGGTGTGTGTGAGTGTGTGTAAGTGTGTGTGAGTGTGTGTAAGTGTGTGTGAGAGGAAGCCCAGTTGTGCTTAATCAGTAGCAAGGAGACTCAGGATGGCGAAGTGTGTGTAGTCTGGGAGGTGGAGTTTGTGTTAGACGTGTTTTACCTGTGGTGGAAACTTTAATTGTCAGCTGGCTGATTTCTGATCTCGCATTCTGATCATGTCTGATGAATTTCCCCATGCAGATGCACCTACATGCCCATAGATACTCAGGTAGGAACTGTTCTTCTTCTTCTTCTTCTTTCGGCTGCTCCCATTAGGGGTCGCCACAGTGGATCATCCGTCTCCATACCACCCTGTCCTCTACATCTGCCTCTTTCACACCAACTACCTGCATGTCTTCCCTCACCACATCCATGAACCTCCTCCTTGGCCTTCCTCTTTTCCTCCTACCTGGTGGCTCCATCTTCAGCATTCTTCTACCAATATAATTCATGTCCCTTCTCTGCACATGTCCAAACCATCTCAATCTCGCCTCCCTCACCTTGTCACCAAAACATCCTACATGTGCTGTCCCTCTAATAAACTCATTTCTAATCTTGTCCATCCTCGTCACTCCCAACGAAAACCTTAACATCTTCAGCTCTGCTACCTCCAGCTCCACCTCCTGCCTTTTACTCAATGCCACTGTCTCTAATCCATACAACATCGCAGGTCTCACCACAGTCCTATAAACTTTCCCTTTCATTCTTGCAGATACCCTACTATCACAAATCACTCCTGTCACTCTTCTCCACCCACTCCACCCTGCCTGCACTCTTTTCTTTACTTCTCTAACACACTCTCCATTACTTTGCACTGTTGACCCCAGGTACCTGAACTCCTCCACCTTCTTCACCTCTTCTCCCTGCAACCGCATCACTCCACTGCCCTCCCTCTCATTCACACACATGTACTCTGTCTTACTCCTACTGACTTTCATTCCCCTTCTCTCCAGCGCATATCTCCACCTCTCCAGGCTCTTCTCAACCTGCTCTCTACTCTCACCACAAATCACAATATCATCTGCAAACATCATAGTCCAGGGAGACTCCTGTCTGACCTCGTCCGTCAACCTGTCCATCACCACTGCAAACAGGAAAGGGCTCAGGGCCGATCCTTGATGCAGTCCAACCTTCACTCTGAACCAGTCTGTCGTACCTACTGCACACTTCACTGCCGTCACACTGTCCTCATACATGTCCTGCACCACCCTTACATACTTCTCTGACACACCTGACTTCCTCATACAATACCACAACTCCTCTCTTGGCACTGTCGTACGCTTTCTCTAAATCCACAAATACACAATGCAATTCCTTCTGTCCTTCTCTATACTTCTCCATCAACATCCTCAAAGCAAATAAGGCATCTGTGGTGCTCTTCCTCGGCATGAAACCATACTGTTGCTCACAGATGGTCACCTCTTCTCTCAGCCTGGCTTCCACTACTCTTTCCCATAACTTCATGGTGTGACTGATCAACTTTATTCCCCTGTAGTTACTGCAGGTCTGCACATCTCCCTTATGCTTAAAGATCGTTACCAGCACACTCCTTCTCCATTCCTCAGGCATCCTCTCCCCTTCCAGAATCCTGTTAAACAATCTGGTTAAAAACTCCACTGCATCTCTCCTAAACATCTCCACGCCTCTACCGGTATGTCATCTGGTCCAACCGACTTTCCATTCTTCATCCTCTTAATCGCTGCTCTCACTTCCTCCTTACTAATCCTATCTACATCCTGCTCCACCAACTCCACATCCTCCAACCTTCTCTCTCTGTGATTTTCCTCATTCATCAGCTGCTCAAAATACTCCCTCCACCTTCTCAACACACTCTCCTCACTAGTCAACACATTTCCCTCTCCATCCTTTATTGCTCTAACATGCAGTACATCCATCCAGCTCGGTCCCTCTGCCTGGCCAATCGGTATAACTCCTTTTCTCCTTCCTTAGTGTCCAACCTCTTATACAGCTCCTTATATGTCTTTTCCTTGGCTTTCGCCACATCCCTCTTAACCTGCTGCTGCATCTCCTTGTACTCCTGCCTACTTTTCTCATCACCCTGTCTATCCCACTTCTGTTTTGCCAACCTTTTTCCCCTAATGCTCTCCTGCACTTCCTTATTCCACCACCACGTCTCCTTGTCTTGCTTTCTATTTCCAGATGTCACACCAAGTACTTTTCTAGCTGCCTCCCTCATCACTCCTGCAGTAGTCCCCCAATCATCCGGCACCTCCTCACCACCACCGAGCCCCTGTCTGACCTCTTCCCTGAACCTCACACTACACTCTTCCTCCTTCAGTTTCCACCATCTTATTCTTCTTTCAATCCTTACATTTCTCCTCTTCTTCTTCGCCTCCAAAACCATCCTACAGACCACCATCCGATGCTGTCTAGCCACACTGTCCCCCGCCAGCACCTTACAGTCTTCAATCTCCTTCAGGTTGCATCTCCTGCATAGCACATAGTCCACCTGTGTGCACCTTCCTCCACTCCTATACGTCACCCTATGATCCTCCTTCTTCTTAAAATACGTGTTCAGCACTGCCATTTCCATCCTTTTAGCAAAATCTACCACCATCTGCCCTTCCACATTCCTCTCCTTAAAACCATACCTACCATCACCTCCTCATCACCTCTGTTCCCTTCACCTACATGCCCATTAAAGTCTGTCAGGTAGGAACTGTTAATAATCATAAACCAAACCATACGCTGAATCTCATTCTGGTCTCCATGCACATTTGTGATGATGTAAGATGATTATGGGTTCGATAATCTTAAAGTGAATTTCAAACCAGACCAACAATTGCTGAAGATGTGAGGGGGTGATGGTGAGACGCTCCAGGAGATACTCTCAGTTGGATTCGAACCACACAAAATGAGTGCAGTGTAAAAACCATCTCATTAGTGGCAGCTTAAAATTTTCCACTGATCTCTACACTAGTGCTTAGAGAACAGCCGACCGGCTCGGATGGGTTTTAGTCCGTATAGCACTTCTCCAGGTGACGTCTTTCCTCTTATCTCACCAGTTCAGTGGGTTTATTTGGATTGCAGGGTTAAAGGTCATGAATAAAACAGAGAAAGTGACATACACACTCTGTGTACTGGCCTCTGTTTCACTTCCTCTTAGTTGGTTCTAAAATCAGAATCATCCATGATGCGGTTCCCAATTTAACCATAAAATGTCATCATCTGCTTTTTATCTATCTATCTATCTATCTATCTATCTATCTATCTATCTATCTATCTATCTATCTATCTATCTATCTATCTATCTATCTATCTATCAATCAACCGGCTTACTCACTTATTTATTTATTGTTAATTTATTTTATTTATTTTTATGTACCTGCTTAATCTCTTATTCATTTATTTATTTCGTTATTTCTTTCTTTATTTATTTATTTATTTATTTAATTAATTATTTTTTTACCTGCTTAATCACTTGTTTTTTTATTATAATTTTTTTGTTATTATTATTTATCTGCTTACTCACTTATTTATTTATTTATTTATTTATTTATTTATTTATTCATTTATTTATTTAGCTGCTTAATCACATATTGATTTATTAATTTTTTTATTAATTTGCTAACTTATTTATTTATGGTTTTTTTTTACTTATTTTATTTAAGTTTTTTTTTGTTTATTTATAGAAAAAAAATAGTTTTTACTTACTTATTTATTATCTTTGAATCAGAGTCTCTGTGTGTGTGTGTGTGTGTGTGTGTGTGTGTGTGTGTGTGTGTGTGTGTGTGTGTGTGTGTGTGAGAGTGTGGGGGATGACTGGTGGGTGGTTTCCTCGTTTTGGTGTCTTCTGGGTTTCACCACACGGGGGGATTGCCTGTGTGTGTGTGTGTGTGTGTGTGTGTGCAGCTGTGTGTGATTTAGAGATGCTAATGAGGGGGAAGTAAATGTTCTTCTACTCTGCATAAAAAAACAGTCTGACAGAATGTTATGATGAACTCGAGATTGGCTTGAGATTTGATCATGAAACCATGTGGGCGTTATGCCTTGAAAGGTTATGATTTTACTTTAACAAAATTGTTTTTGTAAAACACTGAAGTGTTTTATTCCCCTTAAACCACAGCAGGTCGATGCGACCACGATAAGAAAACGCTTTGCTTTTTATACATTTATTGTTACAATTTACGTTTTGGAACGTCATTAGACATGTAGGTTTCCGTTTTCTCTGATATTTTAGCAGTTTTTGAGAATCAGTGAATGTTTTGGGTAAAAATGTGGCACCAAAAGGAAACAGCTTTTCTTCTGACACTGAGAACTCATCAAAAACTTTTCAGAACGATGTGACAATAACTTTGAATCTGTTGATACGTTCATGTTATTTAAATAAACCTGTGATTTGTTTAACATGACTCACTGGATTGTGACATAACCTTTTTTTTCCACCTAAAACTTAAAACAATGACCAGCGTGTGACTGTAGTGTCATAGGAAAGTTTTTTAATCTCCAGCACAATCACACAATAGCGCCGAATCTGGGCTCCGAGCCAATATCCTTCGGCTCCTTCAGTTCATTATTCGCTCTCATCTTCACCAAAAAGCACTACAGAGAAGATCATGTGTCTTTATTACAGGGTAATTCAACTCGTTCTTTCTAATAAAAGTCTGTCCACAACTGAAATAAATCCATCATTTAATTAATACATTGGGGAAAAAAATCTCCTGAAATGTCCTGCAGTACTTTACATTTTTATTTCCAGCAATTAATTAGCGATTACCCACAATGCACATAGTGTGTGTGAGAGAACTGGGTTTATTTTCAAATTGTATATATTTACACATCATCAGATACTTATAAAAGATATAAAAAGGGGAAATTAAAGAAAATGGTGTTAATATAATCAGTGAAAATCAGGACATCGGTAAAGCCTGTCAATCAGAACTGGTGTATTTCTTCATGAACTAATATTGTACTTATGATAAAACCACAATCTTTAAGAGTTCAGTGGATATGTGAAGTTTCTTAAAGTCTAAAAATATAGACTCTGATTGGAAATCCCTCTTGTCATAGCAAAACACCCTGCTGTAGAGTTCTGCTGAAAATGATTTCCTACCAAGTAATAAAGTGACAGATGTTTTCTATTATCAGTCTCATTATATCCATGTTCAGTTTATCAGTGGCTTCAATTTATAAGTATCAGTAAAGTAACAATAATCATTTCAGTACATCATTAGTCACTATCAGTATATCAGTATCGGCATGTTCAGTACAATATTACACAAAACATAAGTAAAAGTAAAATTATAGATTTTTTAAAATACTTTAAAAAGTAGTACACACTAAAACTACTCATTTACATGAATGCGAGTAAATGAAATGTGTTACTTTCCACCTCTGACTCTCAGTATTTTCAGTATATCAGTATCAGTTTATCAATATCAGTATGTTCAGTTTACCAGAATCAGTAAATTAATAACAATAATAATACATCAGTGTGATCAGTATGTCGTTATCAGTATTTCAGTATATCAGTATAACTGTGTTTAATATATTTGTATCAGTATATCATAATCAGTATTAGTCTAGCAGTATGTCTGGATATCTGGATATTTACATTCAGTATTTCATAGTCAGTATATTAACATCAGACTGTTCATTATATCATTATGTTCAGCATATCAGTATCAGTATATAAATATCAGTGTGTTCAGTATATCAATATCAGTAACTTAACAACAATAATTTCAGTACATCAGTATCACTATATCAGTATACCAGTATGTCAGTATATCTCTCAGTACATTCAATATTTCAGAATCAGTATACTAACATCAATATGTTCAGTATATCAGTATTAGTATTTCAGAATATTAGTATCGGTATATTAACATCACTATGTTCAGTACATCAGTATTAGTATATTCAATATATTCAATTCAATTCATGTTTATTTGTATTGATCTTTTAATAATGAATTTGTCTGAAAGCAGCTTTACACAGATAATGTGGTGTAAAGAATAAATGATGCTCTTTATAAGTGTAAGTTTGTCCCTGATGAGCAAGCCAGTGGCGACTGTGGTGAAGGAAAAATTCCCTGAGATGGCATAAGGAAGAAACCCTGAGAGGAACCAGACTCAAGAGGGAACCCATCCTCATCTGGGTTGCAGTGATGGTGATCAGAAGCGAACTGTAGTCCTGAGTCAGTGTAGCAAACTGTTGACATTAACTACAGTCCAAATTCATCCTCAAAGCTCCTGTTTTTACTCGGGAATTTTATGGAACCACCAAGGCGTTGATGAGAAACCATCCTCTGCTGCACAGAGTGGCCTCAAGTCGAAAAGAACACTATCCAGAGGCAGGCCTGGACGAAGCAGGAAAATCCGCGGAGTCTGGTTCCTCTCAAGGTTTCTTTCTTATGCCATCTCGGGGAGTTTTTCCTTCACCACAGTCGCCACCGGCTCATTCATCAGGGACAAACTTACTACTAAAGAACATATTCATTTTTTATCACCACATTATCTGTGTAAAGCTGCTTTGAGACAATGTTCATTGTTAAAAGCTCAATACAAATAAACATGAATTAAATCGAATTAAATCAGTATATTCAGTGTATCAGTATATCAGCATCAGTATGCTCACTACATGAGTATCATTAAGTATATCAGGGTCAGTATATGACAGATTTAGAAGTCTGTATAAGAACATTGGCCTTGTATCAATTCTTGTCATGTAAAGTCATTTACGCTGTTTTTAAAGTGACCCCATGCGTTTTTTCCCTCCTACACCAAGGCAAATTCCCAACGTTACAGTACATTACTAAATAAAGAATGACACATTGTATTTTTTTTATCCGCACAGGGTTACCTCTCATGCTGTGTTCCTGTTCTCACTTACATTATAGCAGCTGTAAACAACGCTTCCCTTCACCAGCCTCTCTTTGTTCATTATGAAAATGGAAAAACATGTTGTTTTTGCACGGTACTGAGAAACTAAAGAAATCCCGCCGTACAAGTCCCTGTGTGTCCCTGTGCATCAGCTTTTACAAGAGAAACAGTTTATTATAACGAGCGCATTGGAATTTACCTCTGACTTGCAGCTGCTCTACTGTCAGAGGTGCTGTGGTGGAAAAGTCATCACCCATCCTGTGACCAATCAGAATCCAAGATTAAAAAGCGTTGTGTTGTAAGTGAGGGATAATTAATGGTTTGTTTGAGAATCACACAATTTTGTGATTTATGAAGCGTTTGGAATGAACTCTTGATGCTGTTTATTATATTTCTCATTTGAATGTTTTATCTGGAAGTGTGAATTGAACTGCTATCTGATTGGAGTGATACGTTTCAGGATTCTTCTTTGTATTATATTTATGATATTTGGCAGACGCAGTTATCCAGAATGATTACACCTGTCTCATTTATACAAATAAGCAACTATGGGGTTAAGGGCCTTGCTTAGGGGCCCAGGAGTGGCAGGTGTGGGATTTGATTTTAGAACCTTCAGAGCAAAGGTCCAATGCCTTAACCACTAAGCTACCACTTCACAGGATCCTTGACCCTGGAGCATTCAAATGTATGGAATCCTGCCAACATCCCCCAGACTGAAGAAGAAGAAGCTGCTCGGATGAGTAGTGAAATGCATCGATCCAACCAGATCGAAGTCCAGTAAACATGATTTAACTTCCAGATAACCGCACAGGGATGACAAGGAATCTTCACAGACGTTTACTTCTCCGTTCAACAAATTCATCTTGGGCCTCCAGCCTTTTATCCAAATCACCGTACTCACCATATAAGTTCCACCAAATACAAAAATCCTTCATGAAGCTCAGTAAGGTCTTCAGGAAAAGTGTCCAATAGCTGTCTTACTCTCGATTTTTTAAGATTTTTTCTTACTCTCGGTTTTATAAGAAGCGCATTAATTTAGAACGCTGGATGAACTGATAAACATAAACAAGGCTCTGAACTGACACCTGAACTTCCAGCCAATTACGATCCAGCATTTACACTGACCCCAGGATATAAGTGTTAATAATATTTATGGCATAGACTCCAAACAAGGGCATCTGCCAAATGCATCAGTTTTCTCAGTTATACAGATATTGTAATTGTGGCTTTTTGTATGGGTTTTCCAGCATCTGCTCCACTTGCCATGTGTTTATTTTATACTATGAAACTCACATTTTGGATCTTGACATTTTTAAAAGGTTGATTTTTTTTATTTCCTTGTTGCAGTTCCTTTCACAAAAATAGCTCAGCAAAAGTGCTCGAGAGAAAAAAAACACATAAAACCCCTCTCTCCTCTGTGTTATTTATTCTACACGTCATCCTCAGTATCTGCTCGAGGTGGGTTGAGAGAGGATCTGAAACCAAGAGGGTGATTCTAAGACGGAAAGTTCACACTGCACACGATCACAACTTAAAAAAAAGAAACATGACAGTGGTGATGAATCGTAAGCTCTGTATATATGGTATTTAAATGCCTTGCAATCGAATACCCAGTTAAAATACCAAAAGTATACGGACACCTGAAGTTCTTAATATGATGTTCTTGCTGAACATCAATTCAATTGATTTGATTTGTAGAGCGCTTTAAACAACAGACGTTGTTTCGAAGCAGATTTATAACAATAAATGGTTGTAAAGTTGCAAGAAAGAATGTATAAGTTCAGTGCCTATAAATTTGTTTCTTATAATTGTAAGTTTATCCCCAATGAACAAACCAGTGGCAGGGAAAAACTCCTTGAGATGGCATTAGTATGAAATCTTGAAAGGGAACCACATTTAAAAGGGGATTCCATCCTCATCCTCAACACCGAATGTCCATTCTTTTCATTTCCATCATCGTTGAGGTGTAAAGTTCAGTGATAGGTTTCATATCCATGGGGATTGTCATGGAGTGAATCCCTCTTCCCTGTTCTTATTAGCTCCATTCTTCTGGGAAGGTTTTCTAGATTTCAGTTGCAAGGCTGTGGGAATTAATGTATATTCATTTATAAGATCATTATTGAGATCAGACATTTATTTTGGAGGACATGAGGAGGTGTTCAGTGGAGTTGAGGAGGCCAGGGCTCTGTGCAGGACACTCAAGGTCTTCCAGTTCAACCTTCACATCTACAACCATGTCTCAAGAAGAGGTTCAGGGCCATTAGATTCAGTTAAGGGGAATTGTAATGTTATAGAATATAATGATGTTGTAGACAAGCGTTTGGAGAACAGTTTAGAAATGAAGGACGCCTGGAAGATAAGGAGATATCTTACAAATAGTTAGAATTACATAATTATCCTCTTGGTGTATGTGAGTATCGATATTAGTTGGTTGGTACAACTTCACAAAAAAAGTCTTTTAAAAAATAATTTTGACATGCATCACTGATAAAGAGGAAATCATGAGACGTGCTGTGATTAAATCATAGAAGCACTGAATGACTGAGAGAACAGCAGAACTCTGGTAATATGATAATGAGTGGTTTTCTGTTCTCTAGCTAACACCGCATTCTCCTAAAAACAGACAAATGACCCTGAAGAACGTTATTCTTCTCCTCACCACATGCTGTAGAACTGATTCCGAATCAATGAAACGTCCAGAACGCTCGTTTTAATGCTTTCCTGTAATTCAAGATTTCAAGTAGTTAGAGTGAAACAATATATAGACAAAAGGTTTGTGGACACCTGAGCATAGGATTATGTGCCTGTTCCACATTTAGTCTCTGGATACTGTTGTAATCTCATCCACTCTTCTGGGAAGCTTGTGGAGGTTTGTGCTCATTAAGCTACAAGGATTTGTGTTAGTAAAGTCAGGTAATGATGTAGGTGAGTTGAGGAGGCCTGGGGTGCAGTCAGCGTTCACATTCATCCCAAAGGTGTTTACCAGAGCTACTTCATGCTACTGCATCCAATGAGATGTTCTCTACAACTGGGTAGCAGTTATGGCTGGAAAAGTCCAGTGTCCCAATACTTTTGTTTAAATATCGTATAGTACACTGTTTTGTAGACCTGTGACCTTCACACCCACACCAGGTTCTTTCCTAAACTCATACCACGAATGTGGAAGCACAGAAGAGTCTAAAATGCCTTGTTGTAGGAAAGTTTCCCCTTCCCAGGAATGCCAACTCCAACCACCACAATTCCCTTGTGTACAAAGAGAAGTTATAAAGTCACATTTTTCCCCTGAGGCTGGTGTGGGAAAAACTTGCATGACACAATATGAAATGGTTCTGCACACTAAATGTGGGCCAGACCTTCTCACTCAACATTAGAGCCTGGTTTCTGATGCTCTCGTAGCTGAAAGAACGCAGATCTCACAGACGCCTCAGAATCAAATCCTTTCCCAAAGAGTGGATATTATAATAAAGACAGATCTGAAATGGGATGTTTAGGAAGCACACATGTTTGATTAACATGTCTCTGAATAAAATTGAAGGTAAAGAAGGATAAGCTTCTTAAAAAGCACTATAATGATTGTGGAATTATTTTCCCCTCTGCCATTCATGATGCCCCTGATAATACAGATCCCTCTGTCACCCTGTCACCACTGTCTCCTCTTTTACTCCTGCCACCATTTAGCTCTGAATCTTAACTACATTTATTTGTTTAAATCCAAAATAATAATAATCCCAATAGTTTCATTAAGACATTCCTCGGAGAGGTGTGTCGGACAACTTTCCGTTTCCTAACACATTTTTTTTTGTTGTTTTACAAACATCATGCTGACGTTAGAATAAATAAGTAAAAAAAAAAAAGTAAAAAAATATCCAATCGTACGTACTGTAGACCAAAGTCCCCACTTCCTTCCTCTGTCTTGGGGCTTCCCCCATCTGTGGTCTGATGTGTATAAAAGAGCAGGTTGACTCTCTAATGAACCACAAACAGTGAGATCTCGTCATCTACAGTAATCGCTTCATCAGTCCTTCAGCTGAAGATCTCGAGCAAGAAAGCAAAATGTCGGCCTGCCGTTTGATCGTCCTGTCTGCCGTGGTGCTGGTGCTGCTGAGCGCCGTCACGTTCACCGAAGGTGAGAGGAGCAGAGTGTTTACCAGATCGACAGGGAATTCTTCAAAAAGAGATTCCATTTCCAAACAAATGTCGTTTTTATCCTTAAAGTTTGACTTGTAAAAGAACGCACATTTTATATCACGTGTTAAATAAGACGACGTATTTGGGAGCTTGTCCGTGTGTTATGGAGACCATCAGCAATCGGTATTGTGGATGTAATCATGTGACTGTGTAGAATTTTGTGTAGAGTTTGTGCTCACCTGATTTGCGTTGTGTTTCACAGGGATGCGTTACAAGGCCACGGCAAACGTCTGCTGTTACTCCTTCAATCAGCGTCCACTGAGAGCCAACATGGTGACCAGCTACAGCCTGACCAGCCCGCAGTGCTCCAAACAGGCCATACTGTAAGTGTGTGTGTGTGTGTGTGTGTGTGTGTGTGTGTGTGTGTGTGTGTGTGTGTTAGAGAGAGAGAGTTATAGAAATAGTCAAATGGATTGACAAAGGGATCAGACTGGGAGAATTCGAGACAAAAACAGGCAGATGGACAGAAAGATGGTGATAAAAAAACTGAGAAATAGACTGATAGATAGACAGGAACGACACAAAGCGACAGAAACAAACAAATAGGCAAAGAGAAAGAAAGAAATACCGACGCCGAGTGAGAGACAGAAGAAGAAATAGAAACAGGAAGTTCAAGTTTGAGAAAAATAATAAAATCACATGGTGGATTTTATTGATCCTGAGATTGAAAGTGCAGATTCAAACCGAAACAGGATGTTAATGTGTAAAAAGTACTGAAATAACCCTGCTGTTTATAGAGAACTCAGACTCCCCCTGCTGGCTGTAGCGCAGTGTGAGAAATAAAACTGTCACTTCCTGTTTAGTACATTTACACTTTTATTGATATTTTATCCTTTTTTTTCAACTCCAGGTTCAAAACCAAGAAGGGAAAGGAAGTGTGTGCCAATCCCACTGACGCCTGGGTGAAGGGGCTCATCAAGCTTTTGGACAACAAGTCAGGAAGCCAGGGATCTATCTAATATCCTGACCTTCATTCTCCAGATCATCGTCATCATCATCATGATCGAATTCAGTGACGTCTTTCGAGAAGATCTTTTCAGATCCAGCCTCCGAAACGCCACTAACAATTTACCACAAAAAAAGCTACTTATTCCGAAAATGAATGTCTTTAAAAGAATGTAGGAGACTGAATGTGTCTCTGTGTGTTTAGGGGAGGGGGGGGGGGTTATTTGTGTATTTTATTGTTGGTCAAATTTTATCTTTATTTCTACTTTATCACTGACTTTATCACTTATATTATTAAGTGCTGAGGAAGTAGTAACAATAAATATGATTCAAAAATTTTCTTTTCATTGTAATTGCTTATTTAAATATATAATGCTAAACTAACAATAAACAAAACACCAACAAAGGTTTTGGGACACCGAGTTTTCCAGACAGATTTGGTTCTTCTCCACAAAGTTGGAGGCACATTTATATCGGATGCTGCAGCATAACATTTTTCTAAAAACCTGTTCCAGCATAACAATATCCCTGTGCACAACACCAGGAAGATCTGCTTTATAGCAGAACACACACACACACACACACACACACACACATACACACACACACACACACACACACACACACACACACACGAGACTCTGGTTTAAAGATGCACATTTTAAATAAATAAGAAAGTGAGTGTAAAAAAAAAAAAAAACGTAAATAAATAAACAAGTAAGTAAAATAAAAAATGTTAATTAATAAGCAAACAAATAAATAAATAAAAAGATCAAAAGACAGAAGTGAGTAAATAAAAAAAATAAATAAGTGAGTAAGCAGATAGATAGATAGATAGATAGATAGATAGATAGATAGATAGATAGATAGATAGATAGATAGATAGATAGATAGATAGATAGATAGATAGATAGATAGATTTTTTGATGCTTTGCTCATGCAGTAGAAAATAAACAAATGACTCTTTGAGCCGACTCGTTCTTCTGAGTCACATTAAAGACTCGTTTAAAATGAACGAATCGTTCGTGAATGATCCGTCACTACACCGTCTCTGTGGCTACTCGATCCGGAGCCTCAACACAATTTGTACTGCGCAAAAAATCGCCGCCACTTCCTGTCATTGCCAACATGTTTACGACAATCTAGCGATATTGATTTTTTTTGTGTTTTAAGAATTTTTCTCTTAAAAGCAGAAATTCCTGACAATTCCGCATGTGGAGGGAGTGAATGAATGAACGAAGGATGGAAGGAATAAATTCATTTATGGATAAATAAATTGAATGAATGAATCTTGTGTGTTTCTTGAATGAAGACGTTTGGTTAAGTGTGCTGAAACAAGTCAAACAGTCAAGTAGAACATTTCTTTATAAAATTAAATATAAAATGTAAAAAAAAAAAAAAAAAAAAAAAAAAACAACACAAATTTTATTTCATCAATTTAATTTGTGCCTTTTTAATCGATTACTCAAATTTATCAATATAATAAAAAATTGTGGAATATTAATTTGATTTATTCAATTAGAATTTGAATTATTAAATTTTTTGTTCAAACCAAAAAAACTAAAAAATCGTAAAAAAAATTTTACCGGTTGATGTTCACAAATGTTAATAATAATAACTTGCATTAATAAATAACAACAAGCAATTTTATGTTTCGAATTTCTTTCTCACTAAACCATGACTTAAAACCCGAGCTCCGTACTAACCCGTGAATTCTTTTGTGTGCCGTTACACCCCTTTTTACAAATATTTAATTATAAATAAAGCATCTGTTTCTGCACAAAGTACAGCAACGTAAACGCAAACCTGGCAGCTTGTTTTTGGAAGTGCATTTGATATTCTGTTAAAGGGGTATAAAATGGGACCAGGCAACACACTGCAACACACTGCTATAATCAGTTCTCCTTCCAACCAGGAGATTATGCTGTGACGATCTTTTATTGGGTCACGTGATGTCATGTAATAAATGCTGGATAAATGCTGGATAGATCCAAATGCAGGTTCAGGCAGATTTAATAAACATATTAGGAAAAGAATCGATAAAGAAGCAAATGATCAGACTGATGAATCAGCTAGCATCAAGAAAAATATATCACATTGGACAAACAGGAGACAAATGCTTTGCAGCTGTTTTGCAGTAAATTCATGTCCTTTCATACTATTTCTCAACGTGTGCGGCGCCGCCCTCTAGTGGAAAATAAAGGCATGACAGGTGGGGCGCAATAAACGGGACGATTTATATAAATTGTTTTGTCTTCTTTATTCATCTTCATTTATGAGTTTCTCTAATAAAAATTAAATCTATACACTTAAAGCAACCATAAACAATCAGGTCACAAATGAATCAGTTAGGTCACCTAACACAGCTACACTTTTATTTTCTCTGTTTTTTAACTTGATGCTATTTGATTTTGGGCTTTAAAATTCACGCCCTCTAAAGTGTTTAATAATAAAAAAACTTTGAGAATCACTGTTTTAAACTGTGGCTGTAAATAAACACGTCATTGGTAACAGATGTGGTCAATTTGTTTATGTTCGAAGGCCGTGGCCTCTGATTTGTGAAAGCGACAGGAGAAAAATAATAAAAAAGTATGGACATATTTTTTTCTTAAATAACTGTATTAAAATCAAGCAGAAGTTCTTTATTATCTCTTGGACAATTAGAAATCACAAAGTCACCGTTATACTCGTTATAATATTTATTTACAGTTAAACGCATATTTGACTCATTCAGACCTCAAATAGCTCAAATATAAGTATGTAAATATAATATAATCATATAATCACCATCACTTGTGTTAAGGTAAAAAAGTTTGAGAATTAAAAATGACCATAAAATTATATAAATCATATTTACAAAGTAGGTCAGAATGCTGAGTGTACTTTCCAGTTACATTTATTGAAAAAGAGAAAAAAAACACTAGATGGCGCTATTTAGACTCGGAGCTGACAAAGAAAGTCACAGAAATGCCCCTGATTATACACACTGCTGACAATTAAATAAGTTTTGTATGAAACAGATGTTTGTGTTCAATGGGCCTCAAGTGCTGAGCTTCAAGGTTTTGATTTTGAGTTTTTTCGGAGATCTACTGCTGTTATGTGATTCTTGACCCATGAAGCCTTAGGATCCACGCAGAACCTCCTCAAGGCCTTGGTCTCGAAGCTGTGAGAAAGACGCAAATATACAGGTTGAGAATCAGTGAGATAAACATGTAATGTATATAAATGTGCAGTCTTTAAATCAAACCTGTGAAATATGTATAGATGTAATAACCTAAATGACTTCTCGATTATTTTATTCTCAGTAACATTCTGGCATTCTGCTTGACCTGTGCAGCATGTTTTTCTGTGTTTTTTTATTGTTTTGATGGAAACCAATGTGTATATAGACCTCATCTTAATAAACACGAATACAGTGAGAGATTAATAAGTGTAAAAAGATGTGTAGGTGTCATGTGCATGGATTCATTAGATTAGCAAAACAATCCAAATATGAAGCATGGTGGTGGGAGCACTGTGTTGTACAGTTGATGTTAAGCTTTTAAAATAATAAAAATAATAATAATACATGTTATTTAAATATACCTTTCAAAACACTCAAGGACCCCATACAACGCAAGATAGATGGAAGGCAAATGCAGTGGAACACTGTTTCCAAAGAAATCCTGTTCCCGTCCTCAAGAGACGTGAGCCTGAGCTTCATTTTCCATTATTGCTTTAGAAATAGGAATGTTTTTAGAAAAGCGGTTTTAGAAAACTGAGCAAGTAATGATTACAGGCATTGCTCAAGGTCCCAGCTGTGATAATTTGATGTCTGCTAGGATTTGACCTCATGCCCTTCTGATTAAATGTCCAAGTGAGTCAAAAAATAATAATAAAAAACATAGGATTCAGACAAGGAATCATTCAAGTCAGTCATTATTTGTTTTGCCAAAGGTTTTGGGACACCACAGACTTCCAGTCATATGAGGTTATTTTAGAAAATGTTACCACAAAGTTGTTGCCTCCAAATCTATTAACCATCTTTTCCGATGAATGTGAACGCTGTCTGCACTCCAGATCTCCTCACATCACCTACATCACTACCTGACTTTACTAACACCCTTGTGGCTAAATGAATCTCCATAAATCTTCACAAAATCTAAAAGAACATCCAGAAGGGTGGCGCTTATTATAAGAGTAAATGAGGAATAAATGTGAAACAGGATTTTGGAGAAGGAGCAATCCTATGGTTGGGCGTCCAAAAACTTTCGATTAGAAGTTAATAAATAAATAACAGAGTCAACAGTTTTTACTTTCATGCAGGTAGAAGTGGAAAGTATCTCAGGTAGAACAGAAAAACATGGCCTTGGGATTTAAATAATTGTGATACTCACATAAAAGCTTTTAGGGGGCAGCTGCTGCCAGTCTTCCTGTAGGAGACAACGTTGTTCAGAGGGATCTTGAATTTCGTTAACGCTGAACAGCATGTGTCTTTGAACTGAAAAGCAATAGGAGCTAAAAGAGGAAACACCAGAATAGTGATCAGTAACCATTCAGTCAGAAAATTAAATACACAATGCACTACATCATGAGTCTTCAATTGAGAATCCGCGACCTCTAGTGGGTTTAAAGCGGAACTGCATGTGGTCCGCTAATTAATGTTGAATCACAAATACATTTCTGTTAAAAAAAATAAACCTCGTAAAAACAATAAAGTAAAATAAATGTTTTAAAAACATTTTTTTAAATATTATAATTAATACATTAAAGTTCTACAAAAATTAAAGCTGTAGTTTATGTAAATACATAATAGTCCACCTGATAGTAAAAAGAAAATGTACTTGTAAACAACTTAATACACTGTGATTTTTAATTGCAAGATCGATGTTTGTTCTGATGAATAAATCTTTTTGAAAGTTTTGGAAATATGTGAAAAATTCACAGACAATGATGCAACAACAACATAGTTCTGATTGCCTTCATATAATATATTTAGAGCAATATGACTGGTTTCTATTAATGTTAGTGGCTACATTTGGCAAATTCTGTATTCAATGTCCCTGCTCCATGTCTTTCTCATCTAAGTGGTCCCTGACCTGAAAAACGTTGAAGACCCCAGTACTACATAATACTGTTTCAAATACACAACGAATGGAAACTCTGGAAATTAAAAATGTGCTACTGAACAAAGTGTGTGTAAAGTCTCCAAGGTTTCAAATCCACTTAAAATAACTTGAATGACGTTAAACGGCACTGATAGTTTTATTCATGTAGAAAAGATTGTGTTTGAGCTTTTAATGCTACAAATCTCCATTGTGAAGCATGGTGGTGGGAGTATTGTGTCATCAGGATGCTATAGAGGTATTAGGGTGAAAAACGATGAAAGACATATACAGTGCAATCCTGCTTCTAAAGAAAACCTGTTCCATTCTGTAAGAGAGTGGGCCTGATTCTGACTCTCCAACATCCCATCATCTGAAATGATGATGAAGAATTGCCTGATCAAATAAAAGCCAATGGACCAAACCCTTACTTACAAATTATGGTTCAAATTATTATTTATATATACTTATTTATCATTCAGTTAATAAATTCCACATCTAACAGAATGATGTCACACTCACCACTGAACACCAGGTGAAGAGAGCAGAGCGAGAGCACAAACAGCAGAACCGTCAGGTTCCTCATTCTGGCAGAACGTCTGATTTCACAGAGAGAGGGAGATCCAAGAGAAAGGAAGGTGGGGTGCTGAAGGACTGAGCTTCTCTCACTTTAATATATACACTTACAGAAAGCATGGAAATTACCTTCAGTGCCAGGCTTCCTGATACACATTTAGAACCTCCTTTCTCTTTTCTTTTTTTATTGCCGGGACCTTCTTACTGTGCTACACTATCTGATAATATTCTTAGAATATGTCATTTCCTAGAGTCTGGACGAGCAGATTGTAGGAGTTTTATTTTTATTTTAAGAAATAAAAAACAAAAGTTCATCTGAGGGGTCTGTAGGGTAGAAGCTTCACAATTAGCAGACCAGTGATCCTGATGGCTTCTGCTCGATTTGACTAATCAAACCTGATGCAATACTTCTGTATGAAGCTTCTATCTATCTATCTATCTATCTATCTATCTATCTATCTATCTATCTATCTATCTATCTATCTATCTATCTATCTATCTATCTATCTATCTATCAATGAGAAGTATATCTACAACTGAAGGAGAATGATGATAACATCAGCATGTCTGTAAAATAACATGCTTAAAATGATTCCTTAAAAAATTCATAACATTAAATAAGAATATAAAACACATAAAAATGATACTGTAACACAGACATGGTTTAAGCACAGTTGTGTGTCTATAGTGCATCCATTACAGTATCTCTCTTAAGTCTCATCACTCATGGTATTGTAAGACCTAAAGAATGCTGAACACACGGTGGCGCTGTCACCCTGATCAGGGTTTTGGTTTTAGGGTATTTTCCATTCATGGATCATTATTCAAATTTTTTCTCGTATCTAAAAAAAAATCAAAATATTAAACTAAAACAGAATATTTGACAGTGTGTGAACCTGTAGCCTACGTAAATAAAAAAATGTCATATATTAATATTAACCTAAAACCTGAGGAATGATGTCAGGAGTAAAATTCTTCCAAGCCGCTTTGGTTATTATTAGTTAATCCCAGAAATTAATTAACTATCATTGTTATTATATCTGAATAATTTTGTTTTTCAAAATTTCTACATAATTTATTAATGAAAATTGTATCTGAAGCTTCAATATATATAAATTCATGTTTATAACATATACTGTATTGATTTATTGTAATGGAATTTTCCTGTTTCAAATTTCAAATTTAATGAAAATGTTCCAGATTAATATTAAGTGCGACTGTTATGGTCTCTTGTTGGAATGCTAAATGTGATCCATCCTTCTGTGAATGGGACGACCAAGAACAGAGAAAAAGCATATTATTTGCTTAAAAAGTACGTTGAAATCTCAGAGAACACAGAAAGCTGTGTAGCATGGTGGGGGTAGTAATGTGTTCTGAGGGTATTGTTACATTCTCAGGACAAGTTGAAAGGTGAGAGAGGGCGTGTCTGGAGCTCAGTGGAAGTGGTAGATCAGTAGTTAAGCTCATCTGATCAGAAAGGTTATGAGTTCATATTCCAGCAATGCCAAGCTGCCAGGAATGGGTCCTTGTGTAAGGCTCTTACAGTTGGTCTATATATATATATATATATATATATATATATATATATATATATATATATATATATATATATATATATATATATATATATAACTACGGTTACTATAATACAGAGTCGTAACTCTATACAGAGTCCTTATGTTCGAGAGCTCTGTCAAAACATGGATTATCATTTGTGACATTTTCATGAAGTCCCCCTGTAATATTAGAGTTCTCTGTAGTGAACCTTCTAGGTATTATAGTACAGAGAGTCGGAGTGACGCTTCCTGGTCACTTCCTTCTGCTCTTCTGGTTTGTGTACGACATGAGGAACCGCACTGCTGAGCTTTTCACCGAAACACAAGCTGAAAAATTCCCACTCCATTCATGTATCAGGATTTTCCCTGGAATTCTGAAATCCCCACCACACACACACACACACACACACACACACACACACACACACACACACACATCTGTAACAACGTCATTGTTGGTATTGATGTTATCCAGATGGCTTTTTGTAAAGGGAAATAATAAGATCTAAAAGCAGTCGATTGTGTAATGGTGGTTAGTGTAATTGCCTTTGATCTACAGCTCAGTAATTATTTCAGACTTATCAGTAGCACCAGAACAGTTATTATAGTTTGTTTGTATTGTATTGTTAGAATTTCATCATCCCCCAACTGGAACTGGACTGGAACCAGTCCATGACCATGTCCCTGTGCACAAAGATTACCTCTATGTGGTTTCCATGGTTTGTAATGGATCTTGAGTGGGCTGCTGAAAACACCTCAAGCTAATGAAACACTTTTAGGATGAAAATGCTGCCTGCACCCCAGGCCTCCTCACCTCACTTCCATCAGTAAGCAATTCTATCCCTGCTTCAGAGCACGGCTTCCTAACCCTGGTCAAGAAACGGTGTAAAACGTTCCTCTATGCAGGGGTAAAAGCTGAATGTGGAAATCCATAGTGTCTGTTTTTAGCTGTTTATTTATTTAGTTGAAATGACATAATAATCAAAAAACTGACAATTTTTTTACTATCAAAAAGCATTTGGTCTGTAATGGCCAGTTATGCCTACTTCACTCAAAAGGTACAGGCTATTTGTTGGTACACTTAATGGTGAAGGCTACAACAGAGAGCAGATGTTTCTCTTACAAAGCCTCACAGTCTTAATTAGTGTTTGGGACTCAGACATCTGTCTGTCTGTCTGTCTGTCTATCTATCTATCTATCTATCTATCTATCTATCTATCTATCTATCTATCTATCTATCTATCTATCTATCTATCTATGTGAAACATTTCTAAAATCCTCATGGATTTTGACCACATTATACTCAGTAAAATGGACAGCATGTTATCCTAAGCAGTTTTCTTCAGCTCAGTCCTATACAGCAAAGTCTGTAGAGTTTGTAGAGTTTGTTAAATGTTCTGCATACTTCACATTCATTACCAATTGTTATTTTGCGTATCATATGATTAGGCTACAAACATTGGAAATGCATTAAAATGTCTTGCAGTTGCATCAGTGCACATGATTCCAAAAAAAAAAAAAAAAGACAGAACATCAGCATCAGTTTCTGATTCTTCAGAATATTTCTATTTTCATTTAGAATATTTCATTTATTCAGTTGAAATTACAGAATGATAAAAAAAAAAACTGACTACCATTTATTAAGTTTTTACACTTCTGTCTTTTTATTTATCTGGATAAAGACATCTGCCAAATACTGTAAATCTCTCAGAATGATGAGAAACCCTCATGTGAAAAAAAAACGTCAGCAGATTTCTGTCAATAGTGAAAACGTTGCATAGAAGAGAAAGAAGAAGAAAAGAGGAAGGATGTTATGTATTGAAGCAGGAAATTCAGTACTAAGAAACTGCACATGTGCTCCTCCTCTGAGTGTATATATAAGATAGAGAGAATTGCACTCATCCAGCACTCGACTCTCCTCTCTACTGGATCTCCTCTCTTCCATCTCTGTGTGAAATCAGACGTTCTGCCAGTATGAGGAACCTGACGGCTCTGCTAATTGTGCTCTCGCTCTGCTCTATTCATCTGGTGTTCAGTGGTGAGTATTACATCACTGTGATAAATGCAGAATGCTGACCTCATCTGTCTTGTCTAAATCATAGCAGCATGATTTATAATAAACTCTATAATGCTTTGTTTCAGCTCCTTTTGCTTTTGAATACAAGACACGCTGCTGTTCAACTATAACTACTATGAGGATCCCTTTAAAGATCATTGTGAGCTACAGGAGCACCAGCAGCAGCTGCCCCATGAAGGCCATTGTGTGAGTATCACAAGCTTTCAGTTGTAAAGCCTCACAATGCTGCCACACCTGAGCAATGATAGAAACCCATTAGATGTATAAATGCGATTAATGTATGTAAAAATGCAATCACTTGTATTAATCTGATCTCATCATGTCCCTCTTTTTGTTTCACAGATTTACAACCATAAGGAGAAAACAGATCTGTGCAGATCCTTCAGCTCCATGGGTCAAGCAGGCCATTTCGAAACCAAAACCCTGAATCCCAGCATCAGACTAGATCTTCTGTATTATTTATTTATGAACTGACAGATTCACACCTATGAGCCTGAGTGTAACAACACTAAGAGTTAGCACTGTTTTTAGCATCTTCATGTGTGTTCCCAAAGAATGAATCCATAAAAGTTGCAGTGGTGTGAAGTAACGCACATGGAACATGTAAATGTCTTTAATAAGTCTATACAATGTGCAGTGTTTGTTGAGTTTTTTTGTGACCTGGTGTAATTTACAAATAGTTTTTTAGAAGGAGTTTCTTTTTTTTTCTATGTTTTACTCAAATTAAATTGTATCTTTATTCATTATAATTTTGTGCTACTGTTTTCATTTATGGCATCCTTCACTTTCCCATCTATATGGCAATAATTTTGCAAGATGCACTGACCAATCTGAAACACTATCACCCTCATATAACAATCACACACACCTTAAAACAGACCACTTCAACATCAGAACATAAATGATGTTAAACCAAACTAGTCACATTTTAAACAGCTTGGAAAAATGACTTTCTGAGCTACAGAAAATCTCTTAGGAACTTCTATCTAATTGAACATAACAAGAATAATCATAGATTCTTCGATCGATACTGTAGAAAAGTTGTCTAGGAATAAGACCACCACAGAAACTCCGCTGTACGGACATCTAGGGGAAGTTCATTCCACCACCTCGGCGCCAGAACAGAGAAGAGCCTTGAAGTGTACTTACCTCTCATTCTGAGAGAAGGTGGTACCAGTCGAGCAGTGCTGGAGGATCTCAGACAGCGTGGTGCAGTGCGAGATGTGATTTATTAAACACATAAACCACATCAGGGTCCATCAGTAGAATATTTCCCAACAGTTCTGTTGTCTCTCTTCATTAATCCTCTGATAACTTATTGTATAGAATAGAAGTAAAGCATGTTGAACACAAGGTGGCGCTGTCACATCATCCTGTCTGATGCTGAACTTACGTTTAAACAATTACAAATAGCTCTTATGGAAAGTAAAATAGGGATATTAAAAATAGTATACGTGCAAATTTATTTCATTTCTAAAACAAAAAATATATTTAAACAGGAGTTTTTGTGTTAAAATGGCAACGATTTAAATCTTAAATCTTAAAATTATCAAAATATGCTGAACTGATTCAAGACATTAGAATAGTGTGTAAACACGTCGTCTACACACTTATGCTCTATCATGTGAATATGAATCTAAATTCATGTTAATAAAGTCGTCAATAAAATTCTTCCAGGTTGTTTAATTAGATTTTCGTTCATTCCTGGAATTATGTAAATATAACATTTATAAAATCTGAAGCTTCAACATACAGTTCTGGTGTTATACAGTACATATTTGTATTTGTACGCGCTCATAGATCTTCATGCTAAGGCTCCGACTCTTCTGGTCAGCACTGAGAATAATAACATGCTTGTGCACTTTTCTGGATTTTTTCCAGAAGAATTTTAGACTCTTAGAAAACGTGTGGAAAAGGTTAAGTTTGGCATTTTTTTTGTCCTTGCCACAAAGTATTACTTTGGACAGAAATTCTTTGCTACTGTGAAGCATGGTGGGGTTGCACACAAGCTGGAGAGGAAGATCTTGCATGGCCTGTAATAGAGCTCTGATCTCAACCCTACTGAACACCTTTGGGATGGATGTAAACACCATCTGCACCACAGGTCTTCTCACCTTCTCACCTACATCAGAATCTGAGTTTACTAACACAATAGTTTCTGAATTATTCACACACATCTCCACAAACACACTGTAAACTCTAGTGGAACATCTTCCCAATATAGTGGAGGTTATTATAACAGCAAAAGGGGACTTAATGAGGAATGGATGAATGTTAGAATATTCAAGATTATACATATCAGTCTTATGGTCAGGTGTCCACAAACGTTTGACCACATAGTGTAGCTACATGGTTAAAGGTCTTGGTGTCTATGTTGGTTACTCACCTAGCTAACATTAGCTCATTATATATCGTGGAAGCTTGCTAGCAAATTTCAGACTAACATCATTTTTCCAAAATCAAATATAATTAGAATTTTTTCGCATATTAAAACCAGTATTTCCTGCTAATGGTAATGCTCATAATTTCTGATTTAAGCTCCGCCCCTTCCTGAGACTGAGAGTCCTTACAAATCCAGGACCTTGACTGTGGCTCTGAGTTTTACAAATTTCCATGAAATTGTGTTAAGAGTGAACAAAGGCTCTCTGTTCAGGAACACAAGGCGTCCGGTGTCCACATCGAGCCCAGCTAATCACCGCCCTGTGCAAATGTTTACACCCCCCTTCCCTCCTCAAACATTATTCGGAACTACGGATGACACCAGACTTATTACTGTTATCGTAATTAAGCAGTATTTTTGTAAGTAAATATTTTTCCACATTAGCATAAGTGCTGAAGAGACAGAAACTGGCATAGTGTATAACTGCTAGAATATACAGATGTTAAATTTACAGTCCTGAATTCATGAGTGAGGCCTGTTTTTATTTCATTAGTCATTAAAAACATTCCCCACAGAAACGCATCACTGTGCATGTCTTTCTCAAGAGCTCCCTCATAATATCTTCTTAGGGTTTTAGGGTGTTTTGTGGTTATTCTTACAGCAAATTGGGAATAAATGTGGAATGAGATGTTAAAGAAAACATACCAATCTTATGGAGAACAAATTACTTCTGTGTAATAATTATAAAAAATATCTGTCTTGTCAGCAATATTTTGGCCATTCATGTATTTTTAATAAATTTTTATGCTTGAAATTGGTATAAATTGGTTGTAATAGTTGCTTTATTTTCATTATTCATGTATTTTAAAAAAACTCTGGTTTGGACATGTGCAGAGGAGGAACATGGGGTATATCGCTAGAACAATGTTGAGGATGGAGTCACCAGGGGACCCCTAATGAGAGAAGCTGAAAGAAGAGGATATTTAAAAAATCACAGTCCCTCATGTGAAAGCTCAACATGGATTTATTATAAATTGTAAAATTTTCTTGAAGTCCCTCTGTAATATTAGAGTTCTCTGTAGTGAACCTTCTTGGTATTATAGTACAGAGAGTCGGAGTGACACTTCACGTTCACTTCCTTCTGCATTTGTGGTTTGTGTTCAACACGAGGAACCGCACTGCTGTGCTTTTCACCACAACAGGCTGAAAAATCCCCACTTTATTCATGAATCAGGATTCCAGATGGTTAATTATTATTATTATTTAATTGTTTTATATTTATTTATTTTTTTTTATTATTATTATTATTGTAGAACCTTCATTGAAAAATAAGATCTCCTTCAAGTGCAATTGTAAAAATAAATGTGTTTCATCTAAAGAAAAATCTTCAGGTTTCAAAAATGTAACACACACACAGACACACACACACACACACACACGCACAGACACACACACACACACACACACACACACACACACAGACACACACACCCACACGATAAAAAAATATGTATTTCAAATATAAAAAATAAAATATTTGCTAAAATATATTTAAAAATATATTTACATAAATACTACAAAAACTATTAATATATATATATATATATATATTATAAAATGTATTTTTAGGGTAGGGTTGGAAATGTATTTTCTTGACCCTAAAATATAATTTGAAATATATTTTGGTTCAAATAAAATTTGTAAAAAATGTATATAAAAATATTTTTTATTAAACATCGCTGCATACAACATATATTTAACATACTGTATATTATAAATATATAAATGAATAATTTTTACCATATGACACACACACACACACACACACACACACACACACACACACACACACACACACACACACACACCTCAGACCCAATAATCACGTTGGTTTTCTGAATCAGGAGCAGAAGGAAATGAAAATGTGAACGCATGGATTCTCTCATTTTACGTTATACAAACTGTCACCTGACATTTCAGGCCATTTGTGGTTCTTCTCCAAACTGTTACCACAATGTGGAAGGAGCACAATTGTACTGGACGTCTTCGGATGTCCATTCGCATGACATTTTATTCTCCACTTGAACTAGGAGACCCAAACCTGTTCCAGCTCCATAAAGATCTGCTGTCCATGGGTTGGAGTAAAACATCTCCTTCTAGAGACCTCCAACACTATTAAACACCTTTGGGATGAATGTGAACTCTGACTGCACCTCAGAGGCTCCTCACCTCACTGTCATCAGTACCTGACTTTACTAACGCACCAATCCAAAATCCAGTGAAGATCTTCCCTGAAGAGTGAAGGTTTTTGAAGCACATGCGAATCTAATTGTATTTTATCCTGATCTAATCTGACGTTTTACTCTGTAACATCTGAAACTCTGGATTTTTGTCAACAATCGTGATTTTAAAAAAGCAACACTGGATCTTTACACAGTGTACTCGAGTGGGAGAAAGTGAAGACAATGCCAGTCCTGATTCACAGAAGGGTTTCCTAATCCTGGGGGAAAGAAACCCATGACAAAAAGCCCCCCGTGTGAAAAAGTTTCATCAGAGTCTGCAAATAGTCGAACATTTGCATAGAAGTCGTGTTCAAGAAAAAGAACGAGAAAAGAGGAAGAAACGCAGTACTAAGAAACCGCACACGTGGATCCTTCTCACGCTCTGATTGTGCATATAAAATGGAGAGAATTTCACTCATCCAGCACTCGACTCTCCTCTCTACTGGATCTCCAACTCTCGCTCTGCTCCGTCTCTGTGTGAAATCAGACGTTCTGATAGAATGAGGAACCTGACGACTCTGCTGTTTCTGCTGTCGCTCTGCTTTCTTCACCTGGTGTCCAGTGGTGAGTTTTACATTTTCTATCTCAATATTTTTTTTACAATACAGTGTGTAGAGTGATGTAGCAACAGGAGCGATTTTTTTCTAAAACTTTTAAACTTTGTTTCAGGTCCTGTTTCTTTCGAATACAAGAATCGCTGCTGTTCAAAAACATCTAATACGAAGATCCCTCTAAATAACATCGTGACCTACAGGAGGACCAGCAGCAGCTGCCCCATGAAGGCCATTGTGTGAGTCTCACCTGCTCAGTACAAATATAATCGTTGCATCTGATCAGCATTAGAATCTAATAAACCAGAATCAGATTTAAAGCGTAGAGTTGAACCTCTTAGTGTTGCTCTTTGATTTTTCTACATTAATCAAGTTCTTCTTTTTTGTATCACAGATTTGAGACTATAAAAGGAAAACAACTGTGTTTGGATCCTTCAGTTTCATGGGTCAAAAGTCACATGATAGCAGTGGATCGTAGAAACAAGGCCACGTCAACACCATAACTTCAAATATCAGAATTCAACTGGAATTTGTAATTTATTATACAACTGACATCATTCACACATTTCAGTTTTTTTTTTAGAGATAAGTTTCACTGTAGCATCTTCATGTTGTCATATGAAATGAAATGCATGTAAATTGTACATGTCTCTAATAAATCTATAATAAATTTATATATGTACAGAATTTGTTCTGGTTTCCTGAAACTCATTGCTTTATAATTGCATTATCAGC
>JBCEWE010000334.1:65000-107500 GCA_039877035.1 Silurus lanzhouensis | reverse complement strand
ATAAACCTCCTCCTTGTTCTTCCTCTTTTCCTTCTTTCTGGTGGCTCCATCCTCAGCATTCTCCTATTCGATGAAAAGCAACAAGAAATTGTTTTTATGGTGTCCACAAGTGACTCCATGATGTGGAGGTTGAACACGTAGTTTTGAGAATTTTATTTCTGATCTGAGAAACGCTCCAAAGCGACTGAGAAAAACTGTAATATCTCATTATATTGTTGCTGGGTTTTCTTTTTTTTGAAACAGCATTGTGATGTATTAGAGATCTTGTAGTAAAATGTAAATATAAACACACTAAGAAACTGAGATTGAACAACTGATGACCACAACAACTCTTTAAGAATAAGTTCCTTTTTGAGTCTGGTTCCTCTCAAGGTTCTTTCCTCGCATTGTCTCAGGGAGATTATTTCACCGCCGTCCCCTCTGACTTCCATATTAGAGATATTTTAAAATCTATTCATTTCTGTAAAACTGCTTGGTGACATTACTTAGCGTTAGAAAAACCCTGAACTGAATTGAATTAAGACACAAACAGTCCATAAGTTTGCGTTGTGCTTCTTTCGAACATCCCATTCTACATTTAGTCCCCGTTCACTGTTAAAATGACCTCCACTCATCTGGGAAGATGTTCCACTAGATTTTGTGGAGATTCATTCAGTCACAAGGGTGAGAGTAAAGTCAGGTACTGATGTAGGTGAGAAGATGAGGAGACCTGGGGTGCAGTCAATGTTTTAATTCATCTTAAAGGTGTTGAATAGGATTTGGAGCTCTGTAGCAGGAGATCTTCCACTCCAATTCATGTAAAGCAGATCTTCATGGAGCTGGCTCTGTGCTGGAACAGATTTGGGTCTCCTAGTTCAAGTGAAGGAAAAAATTTCTAGCCACTGCATCCAAAGTCGTCCTATACAAGTGTGTGCTAACAATCTGTCTGGAAAAGTCTAAATAATTTTAGACTATATAGTGTAATTGTACAGAAAAATTAAGAATCTTCTTTAGTTGTTCAAATTCCACATCATGGAGTCACTTGTACACTTCATAAAAGCCATTTTTCCATTGCTTTAATCAAATTGGGAATATTTTGCTACATTCAATTATTGTGTACAAAAGTCTGCTGTTTCCTACTTTATCAGATCTTTCTGTTCATGTTGATCAAAATATATTGTATTGGTTTCACCTGAATAGTTTAAACCCCCAAAACATCTCAGCATCAGTTCATTGTATACGTCACTGAATGCAAAATGATTAAACCAGTTGTCAAAATCTTTATTATAATTTTTTTTTATAAAGTTTTTATAAATGTGTTGAATTAATGAATTGTGCAGATGAATCTAGAATGTCACCAATGAAAAGCCATCAGATCAACCAATCATCAATCAGTTCTCTAAAATAGGTCATCAGGGACAAACTTTACATTTATCTGTGTAAATCTGTATTGATAAAATGTTCATTGTTAAAAGCGCAATATAAATAAAAATTAATTGAGTTGTTGTGTATAACGCCAGTGAGATTCTTCCATTGCATATCACAGCTTTGTTAGAAAACTGGGGTCAAAGCACAGGGTTAGTCATGATATGGCAGCCCTGGAGCAAAGAGTGTTAAGTGCCTTGCTCAAGGGCCCAACCTTCTGATCAGTAAACGAGAGCCTGAACCACTGAGCTGCCACCTCCCATTACACTAATCCAGCATGAACATAATAATAAGGACCAAATGGGACAAAAGTTACATTAAGGTTAAGTAACACACTGAAGAAGACACAACCCTGATCAACCACCACTAGCAGGTCATTTACCACTTTAACCAGTGCCGTCTCTGTGCTACAGTGAGGCCTAAATCCTGACATAAATGTTATTCCTATCCAGGTCTGAAATTATTTGTTTGAAAAAACATAATTTGTTAATTTTGATGAGGAATAAATTGTAATTAATTCAGTCACTTGGAGGAAGTGATTCTAATTGTGGATCTGGTATTGTATCTACTGGTATTGTATCTACTGGTATTGTATCTACTGGTATTGTATCTACAGGCTTTGTTATCAGATTGTCTGGCCAGAAATTTGGCATAAAATTATTCATTTTGCTATTAAAATCACTTATCATTTATCAACAGGTAAAATGTTTACCATTTTAAACACCTGATTTGCTTATGCTATTAACCCCATTGATGGCTTTCTGACCTTATATAAAAAAGTGTTTTTAAAAAAGTGTTTTTTTTTGGAAATGAAATAGCAAAAGATGGAGAAGGAAAAGATCAAACACAAGGAATATATAAAACAGTAATTCCATGGGCAGGAAAGTGGCAAATTTGAAAAACAGAAACTACGCCACATCACCCATCACACAACAGTGCTGATAATGCAATTATAAAGCAATGAGTTTCAGGAAACCAGAACAAATTCTGTACATATATAAATTTATTATAGATTTATTAGAGACATGTACAATTTACATGCATTTCATTTCATATGACAACATGAAGATGCTACAGTGAAACTTATCTCTAAAAAAAAAACTGAAATGTGTGAATGATGTCAGTTGTATAATAAATTACAAATTCCAGTTGAATTCTGATATTTGAAGTTATGGTGTTGACGTGGCCTTGTTTCTACGATCCACTGCTATCATGTGACTTTTGACCCATGAAACTGAAGGATCCAAACACAGTTGTTTTCCTTTTATAGTCTCAAATCTGTGATACAAAAAAGAAGAACTTGATTAATGTAGAAAAATCAAAGAGCAACACTAAGAGGTTCAACTCTACGCTTTAAATCTGATTCTGGTTTATTAGATTCTAATGCTGATCAGATGCAATGATTATATTTGTACTGAGCAGGTGAGACTCACACAATGGCCTTCATGGGGCAGCTGCTGCTGGTCCTCCTGTAGGTCACGATGTTATTTAGAGGGATCTTCGTATTAGATGTTTTTGAACAGCAGCGATTCTTGTATTCGAAAGAAACAGGACCTGAAACAAAGTTTAAAAGTTTTAGAAAAAAATCGCTCCTGTTGCTACATCACTCTACACACTGTATTGTAAAAAAAATATTGAGATAGAAAATGTAAAACTCACCACTGGACACCAGGTGAAGAAAGCAGAGCGACAGCAGAAACAGCAGAGTCGTCAGGTTCCTCATTCTATCAGAACGTCTGATTTCACACAGAGACGGAGCAGAGCGAGAGTTGGAGATCCAGTAGAGAGGAGAGTCGAGTGCTGGATGAGTGAAATTCTCTCCATTTTATATGCACAATCAGAGCGTGAGAAGGATCCACGTGTGCGGTTTCTTAGTACTGCGTTTCTTCCTCTTTTCTCGTTCTTTTTCTTGAACACGACTTCTATGCAATGTTCGACTATTTGCAGACTCTGATGAAACTTTTTCACACGGGGGGCTTTTTGTCATGGGTTTCTTTCCCCCAGGATTAGGAAACCCTTCTGTGAATCAGGACTGGCATTGTCTTCACTTTCTCCCACTCGAGTACACTGTGTAAAGATCCAGTGTTGCTTTTTTAAAATCACGATTGTTGACAAAAATCCAGAGTTTCAGATGTTACAGAGTAAAACGTCAGATTAGATCAGGATAAAATACAATTAGATTCGCATGTGCTTCAAAAACCTTCACTCTTCAGGGAAGATCTTCACTGGATTTTGGATTGGTGCGTTAGTAAAGTCAGGTACTGATGACAGTGAGGTGAGGAGCCTCTGAGGTGCAGTCAGAGTTCACATTCATCCCAAAGGTGTTTAATAGTGTTGGAGGTCTCTAGAAGGAGATGTTTTACTCCAACCCATGGACAGCAGATCTTTATGGAGCTGGAACAGGTTTGGGTCTCCTAGTTCAAGTGGAGAAAAAAAATATCATGCTACCACATCCAAAGACGTCCAGTACAATTGTGCTCCTTCCACATTGTGGTAACAGTTTGGAGAAGAACTTATTTTTCCATTAAGGTTCTACAGTTAACGATGAATTAACCATCTGGAATCCTGGGTAAAATCCTGATGCATGAATAAAGTGGGGATTTTTTCAGCCTGTGTGTTCGGTGAAAAGCTCATGGTCGTCTGCATTTTGTTTAAAGAGATAAATTTGGAGATAGAAACCGACAGTTGGAGCTTCATTAGAAAGTAATTTAGATGGAAAAAAAAGGGAATCAGTGGTTTGGTGGAGCAGGATCTATGGAAGACAAAGTGCTGTATCATTATTTTGAATGACACATTTTGGAGCGTGAAATGGACAAAATGGACCATGTTGTGAGGCCATGATTAACAACATGGTCAACAATAATGGCTCTAATTTCATCTGAAATGTGTCTATGTCTCCGACCTCTTCTTCCACTTCCTCTATTTTGCCTCCTGACCCTTCCAGCATGCATCCTTATTCTTGAAATCTGCTGTGATGTGGATGAAAATCTGAGGCCCGACAGACTGGGACGTCAGGGGGTAGAGACAGATTACACTGTATAGTGCAGCATGCGCAGTTCTGCCTAAGAAGTGTTTTCACATGTTTACCTTTTGGAATTTTAATTTGTGTCTTTTTATTTTCTCACAATGACATTATGTGTTTTAGTCAGTCCACCAGTAAAGAACAATAAAAAAGTGTGAATCCTGTCCAGTCTCTTACAATCAACATCCCACATACAGTAATGTGTAAATTTGTGCTGTTGAAATTCATAGATGCCACTCAGAAGAAATTCAGCCTCGTGCATTTTTAATACTTGTAGTCCAAAAGATAGTTTACATCAGAAATACTAAAATAAAGCAGTGTCAATATTGAAAAAAATTTTTGACTCTCTTGTTCGTAAACAATAATAAAAGGACTTTTTGATGGTAATGAGATGTTCATTGACACAAATACTTACTTTTGAGTGAAGTACTATGGATTTTGAGTAAAAAACTGGCTTTTGCATGAAATCCAATGTACTGTGCTGTTTGTACACATTGTTTCGAGAATGCACTTTCTGATTTGCAAATCTTAAGGATGATTCGAGAAAACGCTCCAAAGCAACTGAGAAAAACTGTAAACAATATGCAGACGACCATGTGAAAAAATTCCCTTTCCTCTGAAGTAGCGTTCAAGAAATAGAAAAGAGGATGTTATAATGTAGCAGGAAGTCTAGTACTGAGAAAAAAAGAGGAAAAAAATGTACCTCAGACATTTGCATCTCTCTGTTGGATTGTATATATAAGGTACAGAGACGCTCAACTCATTCACACTCGACTCTCCTCTCTACTGGACCTCCAACTCTCGCTCCGCTCCGTCTCTGTGTGAAATCAGACGTTCTGCCAGAATGAGGAACCTGACGGCTCTGCTGTTTGTGCTCTCGCTCTGCTCTCTTCATCTGGTGTCCAGTGGTGAGTATGACATCACTTTCTTATATTGACTATACAGTGTGAACACATCTGTCTTATATGTAGCAGAACCAATAATACATTAAATTAAATCTATAAATAATCTTTCATTTCAGCTCCTTACGCCTTTGACCAAAATATTTCCTGCTGTTCAACCACAACTAATATAAAGATCCCAATAAAACGCATTGTGACCTGCAGGAGGACCAGCAGCACCTGCCCCTTGAAGGCCATTGTGTGAGTATCACCTGCTCAGGACAAACATCATTTGATATTTTTTAATGAAAAATTCACAAAACCTAAAAATTCTGCATTAAACAAGTGTTTCACTTTTTTGTGTGTCACAGTTTTGAGACTGTAAATGGAAATCAACGCTGTGTGGATCCCACAGCTGAATGGGTTAACGGTCACATGAAAGCGTTGAATTGTGGAGGCACCACTTCAACTCCTAAACCTGAATCTCCACAGTAGACCGGATTTCAACACAGAAGTCTAACCTTCACTAAATGACTGTTTCTGTAAAACTTTAAAACTGACATATTCTCGCCTCCGAGCCTCAATGTAACAACGCCATCTGGTGTTTTTAAGAGTTCAGTACCGCTGCCTGTTCTGTCTTTATGTATGAATTAATCAGTAAAACAAAAACAAGTGTTATATATCACATACATGTATCATCTAACTGTCTCTAATAAATATTTTCACTGTGCAGTATTTGTTCTGGTTTCCTGAGAGTCATTGTTTTCTACTTGTTCATTCTAATCTTTCAAAGGACCTTGGAGATATTATTCTACATTTTCATAACATTCATGTTAGTTAATGGTTAAAAGAATCTGCATGCATGGTCTTGAAGTTCACTCTTTGTGCACTCTTTCTGTATGCTGGTGGCATCTCGTGTCCAGCTTTAAACACAATGGAGAAAATATACAGTAAATAAATTAAACATGTATGTGAAACATCTTCTACACCAAATCTTTCCTTAGATCAGACTTCAGAAGCCTAAAATAAGACTAAGCTTATATACACTGCTCAAAAAAATAAAGGGAACACTTAAACAACACAATGTAACTCCAAGTCAATCACACTTCTGTGAAATCAAACTCACTTAGGAAGCAACACTGATGGACAATCGATGTCACATGCTGTTGTGCAAATGGAATAGACAACAGGTGGAAATTATAGGCAATTAGCAAGACACCCCTAATAAAGAAGGGGTTCTGCAGGTGGTGACCACAGACCACTTCTCAATTCCGATGATTTCTGGCTGATGTTTTGGTCACTTTTGAATGTGGCGGTGCGTTCACTCTAGTGGTAGCATGAGACGGAGTCTACAACCCACAAAAGTGGCTCAGGTAGTGCATCTTACCCGGGATGGCACATCAATGCGAGCTGTGGCAAGAAGGTTTGCAGTGTCTGTCAGTGTAGTGTCCAGAGCATGGAGGCGCTACCAGGAGACAGGCCAGTACATCAGGAGACGTGAAGGAGGCCGTAGGAGGGCAACAACCCAGCAGCAGGACCGCTACCTCCACCTTTGTGCAAGCAGGAACTGCACTGCCAGAGCCCTGCAAAATGACCTCCAGCAGGCCACAAATGTCCTCCAGCATGACTGGTTTGGCAGTTGGTTTTTAATGGTGTGGGGTGGCATTTCTTTGGAGGGCTGCACAGCCCTCCATGTGCTCACCAGAGGTAGCCTGACTGCCATTAGGTACCGAGATGAGATCCTCAGACCCCTTGTGAGACCATATGCCAGTGCGTTTGGCCCTGGGTTCCTCCTAATGCAAGACGATGCTAGAACCATGTGGCTGGAGTGTGTCAGCAGTTCCTGCAAGACGAAGGCTTTGATGCTATGGACTGTCCCACCCCAGACCTGAATCCAATTAAGCAGATCTGAGACATCATGTTTTGCTCCATCCACCAACGCCACGTTGCACCACAGACTGTCCAAGTTGGTGAATGCTTTAGTTTGTGAGGAGATCCCTCAGTAGAACATCCACCACCTCATCAGGAACATGCCCAGGCGTTGTAGGGTTGGTCATACAGGCATGTGGAGGCCACACACACTACTGAGCCTCATTTTGACTTGTTTTAAGGACATTACATCAAAGTTGGATCAGCCTGTAGTGTGTTTTTCCACTTCAATTTTGAGTGTGACTCGAAATCCAGACCTCCATGGGTTAATAAATTAGATTTTTATTAATAATTTTTGTGAATTTGTTGTCAGCCCATTCAACTATGTAAAGTACATAGTATCTGAACAAAGTATTTAATAAGAATATTAAATTTATTCAGATTTAGGATGTGTTCTTTAAGTGTTCCCTTTCTTTTTTTTGAGCAGTGTATATATGTGTGTACAGTATACTGTGGAGCTCTTTATAGAACTCACATATTCTCACCTCTGAGTATCAGTGTAATAGCGCCAACTAGTGTTTTTAAGAGGTCATTGTTACTGCCTATAGTGATTGTGATACTGAAATGCTGTATGGCGCACATGTAACTGTAGCTAATGAATGTTTTCACTGTGCAGTGTTTGTTCTGGTTTTCTGAGAGTCTGTGCTTTTTGTTTGTATGATTGTGGATGTTTTATAATAAGAGAATTATGAGGTAATTATGATCAAAGTTCTTTAGAAGACACTGGAGACTTAATGACTCATTTCTGCTACACATATGATCTGATCCTGAGGTTCACTGTTATGCTGGAGAATATATATAAATGGGTATGTGACGTAAATACAGGCGTATGAAGGGATGAGAAGGTCAGGATTAGAGGAAGACCTTAAACAAATGTGCTCCTGTTTGCACACAAGCATCATGTAAAAAGATTCTCATGAGAAGTTTCCATCAAACCAATATCCTGTTTTTTTCTCAGTCTATAACCAAGATCTCACAGAACTTTTATTTCTACTTGATCTCAAACGTCTTTGTGTGAAATCAGACATTCTGCTAGAATGAGGAACCTCATTTGGTGTCCAGTGGTGAGTTCTACATCAGTGCATACATTAACTAATGAATGATAATAATATTCTCTGTCTATAACCAATGTCTTATTCCAGATCCTGTTGCTTTTTCCCACAAGACTCACTGATGTTCAACCAAAACTAATGTGAAATCCCTATCAAACACATTGCAACCTACAGGAGGACCAGCAGACTTTCCCTTCTGAACCTATCTGCATTTCATCCACAGAGATCAGGAAACTGGTCAAGGTTTTTGAGCAAGCTGGATGGAAGCCAAATTCAAGGGAAACCATGGAGAAAATGATTTTGGGGTCTGCAAGGTAGCTTTCAACATCTTCCAGCAGAACACGGACATTAAACCCAGTCAAATCCAAGACCTCCATCCAAAACTGAAGCTTCTCCCATCTTCAGAGTTGCCATGATTCCTCATCATTCCTACGGCTGAGCAGAAGAAGAGGAAGCTTCATTTTAACGTCTCTAGTGGAGAATCTCTCTGTATTACTCTATAATTCTCTGTACTTTATGTTCTACCAGTTTGTGCCACATCCACCACTTCCTTCTGCTTTTGTGGTCTGAGCTACACTTCCCTCTGTGAACATCTCTGTCATCATTTATTATAAACTGAAAAATATTATCTTTCCGCACAACATTTTGGATCTTATAGATGGACAGATGCCTTCGAATATACCTGTATAAAAATACAATGTATGGACAAACACATGTTTTTTTATCCAGATATGATTTGAACCTGTTCCAGCATGAACATCCCATTCCATATTTAGTCCCCATTCACTGTTATAACCTCCATTCTTCTGGGAAGATGTTCCACTACATTTTGGAGTGTGTTTGTGGAGATTTGTGCTGATGAATGTGAGAATGTGAAAAGACCTGGAGTCTAGTCAGCGTTCACAATCATATCAAAAGTGTTCAATCTTTTACTCCAACAGTGGAAACCTTATCTTCTTATCTTCATGGGCTTTGTGCACAGGGGTATTGTCATGCTGGAACAGGTTTTGGGTCTCCAAGTTCAAGTGAAGGGAAAATTTCAGGCTACAACATCCAAAGACATTTTATACAGCGGTGTCCCAATACCTTTGGTCATAGAGCATATTTACAGTTTTTCTCAGCTGCTTTGAAGCTTTTTCTCGAATATTTGCAAACAAGTGCATTTCTGAATAATAATTTGTACAAACAGAACGACACGTCGGATTTCTTGCAAAAGTCTGAACTTTTCTCAAAATCCTCAGTTCATCTGTCAGAAGTGAGTATTTGTGTGAATGAACATCTCATTCCCATCAGAACGAAAAGTCAATTCGTCATTGATCACAAACAAAATCATCACAATGTTTATTCATGTTCTCAGTGTGATGCTGCACAGTTTCACTGTTTCTTGATATAAACTGTGTTTTGGATCACAGCGACTGAAAATACTCAAAATTTCACTTCCTTCTGAATCTGAATTTCAGCACAAATTCATTCATTTGATTGGATAATTGATTTATATTGAGTGTAAAAGACTGAACAGGATTCACACCTTCACTGTACTGTATTAGTGTTTATTAGTTTTTTAGTTCATCCATATTCAGACATTATAATTCTGTGTTTTGTCTGGATTCAGTCTCCAACTGAAGATTCACCAGATTCACCTTTGACCTGTTTTAGAGAACTGGTTGATGATTGGTTGATCTGATGTCGTTCACTCGCCTTCATTAGTGACGTTCAAGATTCATCTGCACAATTCATCAATTCAACACATTTACACAATAAAGTTTAATAGAGATTCTAGATGACAGATGTTGACATCTGGTTTAATCATTTTACATTCAATGACGTAAACAATGAACTGATACTGAGATGTTTTTGGGGGTTAAAACTATTCAGGTGAAACCAGTAGAATATATTTTGATGCATGAAGATAAACAACTGATACCGTAGGAAACAGCAGACACTCGTACACAATCCATTAAATGATGCACAAAAGCATTTTAACAAGTTTTTATGAACACAAGAGACTTAATGATGTGGAGGAACCAGTATTTTTAGGAATTTCATGTCTGATCTGAGAAAAACTCCAAAGCGACTGAACTTTCCATCATTTATATTTATTTTTTTATAATTTAGTCTTGTTTTAAATCCTAGTTAATATTTAATTGTTTGTTTGTGTTTCACTTTCATATTCCTGACTGATTTGTGCCTCTGCAATTAATTCCACTTTTCGATCCTCTAATATAATTCATATCTCATTCAGAGCAATTTATATCCGCCAGTGTTTATATTCCTGATACACTGCAATTCTTTGCCTCTAAAACATCTGGCATGGGCACTTATAGGAAACGTTTGCCGGATTACATCAACACGAACAAAACGAAAGCAAAAGAGAGAAGAGATTTTTCGGGAAGGTTTTCAGGAAGTGTGGGTTCACAGTAAGAGTTCACGCAGCCACGTGAAGCCAATTTATTGTTCATTCATGAATAGATGAGGGACTTTTCCGCATGTGTTCAGTGAACAGAGCAGCTCTGAGGTTCCTGCTATAGATCACAGACCACAGGAGCAGAAGGAAATGCGGCTTTCTAAACACGGACACAAATACCTCGAAAGTGAAATACGGAGAACTTCATGATCAGTGGAACGCTTCATGAAAATGAGCACAAATGAGGGTGAAGTCTTCAGGAAAACCTGTGTGTTATTTCCTCCTATAATTTATATTTAATTTTCTCGAAAGCACTGCACATCCAGAGCAACTTACATTTATCTCCGATCTCATCCCCACTGAACACCTTTGGAATGAATGTGAGCGCTGACTGCACCCCAGGTCTCCTCACCTTCATCAGTTCCTGCCTTTCAGAACAAGCTTGCGGCTGATAAACACAAATATCTCACACACTCCAAAATCTAGTGGAACATCTTCCCAGAAGAGTGGAAGGAATTTTAAAAGCAAAGATCTTCAAGGAGCTCACTGTGTGCACCAGAGGCAATTTCTTTAAGACTGCAAGGGAAGCTCGGCTTCCCTTATAATGTCACAAAATTAATGGTCAAATATGTACTATTGTATTAACATTTTATTGACTAAAAATGCGTTAGAAAACGTTCATCTCAAAGACGAGTTGGTTCAGAATCAGTTACATATAGCAGGTCGGCTGACTCGATTTCCTTCTCATACATTCCCGCAGCATCACAGTGCATTTCCCTATTGAAGCCCAGCGTCCATTCACTTCAATGGGGCTGCTTTGAACGGTTTTTTTCAGCGCTTCGAAACTAGACGCTCATTGGATAAACGCTGCGATTATGTCCCGCCCACGGACGCTCAGCGTCTCTGGGGGTGAATGGGGAGTGGGCTGGCCCGGACTCCGAGCTTCTGCGTGATGATTGGAGGGTCTGTCGAAAGACTGCATCTCCTTTTGACTGACAGCGATTCTGTACTATAAGGAATCACTGAAGCTCTTCGCGCTCAGTCCCATCGCGGATTTCTCAAGTTCAGTCGAAATAAAAACTGCTGCAACCTATTTCTTTGATATTTGCTTGGCGAAATTGCTTGATTTTCATCATACATTTCACACAATTATACACCACATTCCTTGTTTCAGTTTTACAGAGTTTAATATTTTAAAATTGTACATGGCCATCCTTGATAACATCTTGGAGCAGATTCCTCGACGTTTTTCAAATTTGGAAAGCATGCTCTTCTTAGAATTAGTCAATCCAGGGAAATTTGATGACATGAGACAGGTATTTCCAGAGGAGGCCTTCCAAAGTGTCCTGAAAAGTTATGGCCATCACTTTGATTCAGGAAGACTGAGGTCAGAACTTCAAGTCCTATATTCAGATCAGGACTTGCAGGGTAACAGGGGAAAGCTGTGTGATTACTTGGTGTTCCTTAAAGACATGGAGTTGGACAGTGCAATGCCTCAGCTTTACAAACTGTTCTCATTAGTGGCAACAATTGGAGCTACATCTGCAGGTGTAGAAAGGAGCTTCTCCTGTTTAAAGCGACTCAAGTCCTACACCCGAAACACAATGGGCCAAGGCCGTTTAAGCAGCCTAGCTCTGCTGGCCATTGAGAGGACACTGGTCAAGTCACTTGAAAAGACTCCTAGTTGGTACGACAGGGTCACAGACCATTTTCTTGAAAAGGAACGTAGGGCAGAATTTACTTTTAAATAAATAGACAATTTTATGATGTAGGCCGAAAATGAGCTTCCCCTCTCTGACAGACCAGTAGCCGCCACTGGTGTGCACAGAAGCATTGCCATAAATGCTATTTATTATTGCGCGTTTTAAGACGTCCTGTGCAATTGAAACTAGGAGACCCAAAACCTGTTCCAGCATGATGATGCCCCTGTGCACAAAGCCAGCTCCATGAAGATCTGCTCTACATGGGTTGGAATGGAAGATCTCCTGTTATAGCGCTCCAAACCTATCAAAGTAATGATGAATGTGAACTCACCCCAGGCCTCCTCACTTTACCTTCATCAGTACCTGACTTTACTTTGCTGGAGGCTAAAAGCAGAATGGAATGTTCAAGAATCACACACCGATCTGATTGGTACAGCAACTGCTCCAAACAGGACTGTAAAGCCCTTCAGAGGGTAGTATCTCAGGGTCGGCTCTTCCTTCTCCACAGAATACATACATCAGTTGATGCAGAAACAGGGCTGTGAAGATGATCAAGGATCCTAATCATCTCAGTGACTACCTGTTCATTAATTCTCCTGCCATCAGACAAGTGTTTCTGCTTTCTGATTTCCAGATCTGAGAGGTTTAGGAGGAGCATGGTCCCACAAGCTTCTTAATGAGAGCATTCCCATCTAACTTCCTCAAAAGGTCTTTATCATTATCTAATGTATTTTCTCATATTTTCTCAGTCCCTTTTATCTAACGCATGATTTTCTGAGCAGCTGTTCAGGTTGGCATTTCACTGCATGTCGTATTCTCTATATAACTACAGAACGTTTGTGACAAATTAAACATTTTGAATCTTCTTCTCAGTTGTGGATGTACTTTAGTCATAAATTCAGAAGCATGGTGTGGAAGATGGAGGCTAAAAATAAAGATCTGCTTCTCTGCAAATGGTATCAGAATGAATATCAGAAGGATCCTGTGGTTCGTGAACAAGAATGGGATAAAACTAGACTACTGCAAAGATCTAATTATCTTCTTGACTCGGAGCTGAAATGTCCTACAACAGCTTCACGAGGACGCGTTCGCAGCTTCTGCCCTTAACTTCGCTTATTCATTCAAACATGTTCATGGTTCATGTTTATAACTCTCAAGTCAAAGGTCATTTAATGTGTGTGTGTGTGTGTGTGTGTGTGTGTGTGTGTGTGTGTGTGTGTGTGTGTGTGTGTGTGTGTGTGTGTGTGTGTGTGTGTTGTCAGTGTTCTAAGTATTACAATAATAACTCGTGCATCACTTCCTGTTCATTTGTTACGACTGACTGCATTTGTTTGTAATTGCTGGTTGAATTTCCCTTTTAAAAAGGGAGAAGTGAAAAACACACACATGTTCCTTCTGTTTCTCGGGAACCAATTTGGTAAATGAGACGTTCTGAAGATTTCTTTTATTTAAGTCTAGAAATGTTCAGATGTTCCACTTTATTTTCATCGAAAAAAATCCTCCATTAGCATGAAGAACAGGTTCACACTCATCATCCGTTCCTCCAAACATTCGGCTGAAATACTTCACCGTGTCTCTTGTAAAACTCTCCAAAGATGTTCTTCACTGGTTTTCTGATGCAGTTCATCTCAGAGCAGTTCAGTAGGATTTAGGTGCAGTGACTGGGCAGGTGGTTCCATGATAGATATCACTCCAGACGTCTGTTTTTTTCTCTAAATAACACGTACAGAACTCGTGTTTATCGCTTCGGCTCGTCGTCTTGTTTTATGAACTGCACGGTGTTGAAGTGTGGAATAGGAGTCATGTTGGTTCACTTTCACTTTCCGGAATCTTCTCTGCTCCAAAACAATCCCAAACCATTCAACTTCCACCTCCATGTGTAAGAGTGGGGGTGAGGGAGTCTGATCACATCTTCTCTCCTGTTCTCCATCTCACTCAAGTTCTTCTGTTAGAGACAAAACGTCCCATTTGGACTCCACAGAACTTCATCCACTCATTCACTGTCACATTCCTGTGTTTTTTTTAATAATATTTTTTACTGTGGGGAAAAAATATGATAATTTAATGTTCAGGCTGAATGTTTTAATGTTTAGATTTTGAAAAAATTAAGTTATTTCCACTTATTGGTTTAGTTTGTAGCTGAATTTAGACTTCCATCTTTTTTTTAAGTGAATAAAACAAAAAATAAAATGTAGCTTGTTGTGTTACAGAGACACTGAGAAGATAAACCTCCTTACTGAAGGTTCGAGTATCTGAGATGTCTCGTGACATTAAATGTCATCATGAACGATTTCAATGTGCAACATGCTGTTTATAAATAATGTGGAAAGGTTTTTGGCAAATTGTAACTTTTTTATTTTGCAAATTTTTTTTTTCATTTCAAATATTACATTTAATTATCTAATATAAATACTAATTATATTATTATTATTATTATTATTATTAATTGTTATTACTAATTTATTATTGTTATTATTATTATTATTATTATTATTATTATTATTATTATTATTATTATTAAATGACTGGAGCACATTTTTGTGTTTGTTTTTTTTGTAGTTTACCGCCATCTAGAGGCTTGTGAGTGTAACTACAGAACAGTAAATCCTGCAAAAAAACCCTGAATAAAAGGATTCAACATACTGTAGAAATAAAATATAGTTCAGAAAACGAGTAATTGTTGAGAATATATAATATAATATCATTTTATAATATATATATATATATAATTTTATGTGCAGAAATCTTATCTAGTATTTCTAGATCTAATATTTTTAATTACATGTAATGTAATTAAATATTATTTAAATTTAAATACATTTATTTTTAATTTAATCATATGTAAATAACTACAACAACTTCATTACACGTGATTTCTGGTGATAATTTGCGTCTAAACAGTGACGTAATTAGTATTTGGGTTTCAAAAAACTTCCCTTCCCACAATGCCTTGCACCGGTCGAACTGCGCGTGCGCTTGAAGTTGAATGAAATCTTTCACACTGTGTACGCCAATGAGCGCTCCCTCCACACGAGGGGACCGCTTTATGCAGGCCCTACCCGTATTCAGTAAACCCCGCCTCCTGCACGGTGGTTGGTCAACAGTGTCACGCCTCCTCGTCTAGGATTGGTTGGAATCACGTTTCTATAATAACAGCGGTATTTGTAAAATATATTCCTTTTTTTATTATATTTTTTTATGTCTTTAAATAAATAAATAAAAAATGTGCACATTTTACTACCAGTTTTCATTTCATGCGTAAAACTGCAAAACATTTTTATTATTATTAATTATTATTCTTGTTTTTATTAATGTGAGAAGTGAAGAAAAGAGTGCAGGCAGGGTGGAGTGGGTGGAGAAGAGTGATAGCAGGAGTGATTTGTGATAGAAGAGTATCTGTGAGAGTGAAAGGGAAAGTTTATAGGACTGTGGTGAGACCTGAGATGTTGTATGGTTTAGAGACAGTGGCATTGAGTAAAAGACAGGAGGTGGAGCTGGAGGTAGCAGAGCTGAAGATGTTGAGATGTTGGGAGTGATGATGATGGACAGGATTAGAAATGAGTTTATTAGAGGGACAGAGCATGTAGGAGGTTTTGGAGACAAGGTGAGGGAGGTGTGATTGAGATGGTTTGGACATGTGCAGAGGAGGGACATGGGGTATATCAGTAGGAGAATGCTGAGGATGGAGACACCAGGAAGGAGGAAAAGAGGAAGACCAAGGAGGAGGTTTATGGATGTGGTGAGGGAAGACATGCAGGTAGTTGGTGTGAAAGAGGCAGATGTAGAGAACAGGGGGGATGGAGACGGATGATCCGCTGTGGAGACTCCTAATAGGAGAAGCTGAAAAAAGATTCTTGTTTTCTGTGAAATGATGACCACACCTTTTTACTAGATCGTTAATGGTGGGCCAAATAGATGAGAAATGACCAATAAATTAACACAAAAAAGCATCAATAAGCAAATGTATAAATACATAAATTAATAAATAAATACATTGGGCAATAAAAAAGAAGTGAATGAAGGAATTGTCTAATTAGTTTAATTATTTAATTAATTAAATAAATTATGTTTTACTTTGGCCTCAGTCTTTCTTTCCTTCTTTCTTTCTTTCTTTCTTTCTTTCTTTCTTTCTTTGTATTTGTTTATTTATTTATTTATGCACTTATTATTTATGTGTTTATTTATGTGTTGTATTTGTGTATGCTAATTTACACAATCATTTATTTGATTAATTCTTTACTTATTTACTTGTTTAAAGTTATTCCGAATTATTCATAAATACATTCATGAATAAATACAAACAAATTAGAAAGAAAGAAAGAAAGAAACAAACAAACAAACAAACAAATAAACAAACAAACAAACAAACAAAAATGATATAAAATGTTGTATTTACTATTCAATTATTTCATTATGTTTTTTTACTGAACATTAATTTATTAAATTGTTTGTTTGTTTGTTTGTTTGTTTTATTTAAATTACATTACTTTATTTTTATTCCTCCCTAAACTCGAGTCCATTCATCAAAGTTTCAGACTTCCGCAAACGGCGATAACGTCACCATTCTTTAGTGTAGGAGGCGGGGATACCGCTCAGTTAACCAATCGTATAGAGAAGGGCGTGGCCTATCCGAATACGGGTAGGAAAGCAGGAACGTAAAGCGACAATCGCCTTTTTTCCCCTGATTGCTGTTTGCTGCTCGCATCCTGCGTTCACTCAGCTCCCGGACTTTGATCCGATCCGGTCTGATCTGATCTGATCTGATGTATCAGAGAGAGGTTTAATCTGGAGAGCACGCGGTCTGGTTTGTGTTGGATCTGATTAGGTTCTGCAGTAATTGGTCCGGACGGATACTGGGTGGTGTCACGGTACTACAATGATTGAAAGAACAGACTCTGGTGTTTCCAGCGTTGCGGTGAGTTTCACACCTCCGCATCTCACGAGCTTCTTACATAAACGTTTCCTTTTTTTACAATCAGTTCATTGAGTTTTTGATGAGGATGTTGCATTGGATCGGTGTGTAATATCATCTCCAACATCTCCATCATCTCAATGTCCTGCAGATGCTCCTGATTGTTCCTCATGTTACACAACAACAAAGACTGCAGTTGAAACAATGACATTTCTGTAAATCTTTATTTTAATTCTCAACTTATGCATTTGAATCTTATCTATCTATCTATCTATCTATCTATCTATCTATCTATCTATCTATCTATCTATCTATCTATCTATCTCTCTAGCTATCTATCTCTCTAGCTATCTATCTCTCTAGCTATCTATCTCTCTAGCTATCTATGTGCATGCAACTGCAATGACAGTGAGGTCTTTCTTCATTTTTATGTTCAACTCATTTTATGCTCAATCAGTGACTTTAATTTTTTGGATGATACTCTTTTAATAACTAATGTTTTAATAATCAGATGATTATATAATAAGTATTCAATTAATCAGAAATCTAATCCACGAGAATCAGGTCGAATACAAACGCGTTGATCATCATGTCCGCCATTTATTTCTCGTCCATGTGCCTATAAAACATCACGTCCTTGTTTCTAATAAATCCTACCCTTATTTTATTTCTCCCACCTCCGTGTTGACCTGCACACTCCGCCCACTGCTGATTAATATTCATATGCCAATTCCAGATGCTCGTTAATATTTATCAGTCGGCAGAAATATATTTGTGGATCCGTTTGATGAGAATAAACCCGAATGTCAAAAGATTGTTGGTAAAACCCGAACAACGAGGTCGCATTTGCAGATAAGCTGCGGTCTGATCTGTTATCTGGTCCTATCATTGGTGGTTAGGTGTGGGCGTGGCCAACGACGTGACAAGGTCAAGAAAAAGTTTGGTGTTACGCAAACGTGGGCAGAATTAGCATTGCTAGAGGGAGCGGAGAAGATCGAGATGATCGAGCACTATGTCTCTGGATTTGGTGTCAGAACTGGAATGCTAACTATTGTTTAAGTTTTGATGGAAACCTTAGTGACGTTAGTGACACCTTCTGGCGAAATCATAGTACAACAACTAGCGACTTGTGTGTAAACGTTGATTAAGATGCTCTAAAGTCAGCCGCGGTGTTGCTTCGCGTGTTTCTTAGACTTAACCACCACATTTACTCGCCAATTTGGGGTGGTCTTCTCAACTATGAGAACTATCCACTTTAGCTCAGATGTCACCCTGAATATACAATTCAGCATTCGATGGAAACGTCAGCTTTCTGATGACAAACATGGAGATTCCCGTGTTATTCTAAAAAAAATTCATTCCAACATGCAAATTCCAACTTACACGTTGAACCGAATGCAGAAGCACGCAGTTCAGCTACAGAAGCACATAGACACCATTGTTATCTCCATGAACAGTGATGGACGAAGTACACAATCCATGTAGTTGAGTTAGTGTAGATACATCACTGACTCAAACGCTGAGTGATTTCTATTACAATGATCACAAGCACAAAACCTTCTTCAAAACAATGGTGTAAATGAGGTCACGTGTGTTGTAACAAGTTTGAGTCTGGAGTTTATTCATCATTTATTCCTCTCTAAATGTTCTGCTTGATGTTGAACTGATGTTGGTGATGAGTAGATACACCAAGCGCCGATCAATACGAGTTTAAAACGCGCTCGACCATGATTGGTGCCACCCCAGACCTCCACACCTCATCTACATCACATGACTTTACCAACACCCCTGTGGCTGAATGAATCTCCACAAATCTACATAAAATGTGGTGGAACATCTTCTCAGAAGGGTGGAGGTTATTATAACAGCATACAGGAACTAGATGTGGAATGGGATGTTTAAAAGGAAGCACGTAGTAATCTTATGGTCAGGTGGCCACAAACTTTTGTCCATGCAGAGCGTTTCAGGGATAAAACGTCAGGCTTCAAGAGAGTTTTACAATCTTGTGAATTCATGAGAGATTTAATAAGTAGGACACTTCCTGATTAGCCAAGAGGAGCAGAGATGCATACTAATGAAGGGAGAGAGAGAGGGAGAGAGAGAGAGAGAGGGAGAGAGAGATGGATAGAAGCCTAAAAACTGACACTTTATCCAAAGCTGTTTCACATCTGAGGCTGATCAGGAGACCATCATGTGTCACTGGAAGAAATGTAATATTAATAAAAAATAAATGAAAAGTTTGAAATATGGTCGGAGCTGCTGTTGAAGAAAACGAATCCACAGCTCTACAAAATCCGAACGTCTCATCTTTCATAATGCAACACACACTAACCAGATGTTTTGTGATCATCTGCACTGTGGCTAATTATTAATAATGAACCTGAAAAACCTTACGAAATTCTTTATTGTTATATTTTTAACTAACAGCTATAATACCACACGATTCTTCCTAATAATAGTTATGTAAATAGGTTTAGTGGGACATAGTGTCTCCGCCCCCGTGTCCCTGAACTCACAGCTGATTGGTTGTGCAGGCTTGTAAGTTGTTTTCCTGTTCCTCGGTTGCAGAATGATGTGTGTGTGTAAAGGGCTCTTAGGGGTTCAGTCCCTTTAAACCAACACACCGGAACACACACACACTTATACACGAGATGGCCTATGCCCTTGTTATAAGATGTTTGGTGTGTGTTTGCGATCAGTCAGAATGATTGATTTGGCAGCATTTGATTGGCTCATTTGCATAGCTCCAGCCCCCCCCAGGCGCTCAGTCTCTTTTCCACGTTCAATCACTGGTCTATAACCGAGTGGCCCTCGGAGCGAACTGCTGTCACATCTAATCAGAGCTTGAATAGTTCGATCCGATGTGCCCTCTTTTCCTCCATCTCTCTCTCTCTCTCTCTCTCTCCCTCTCTCTCTCTTTTCCTCCCTCTCTTTCTCTAGCCGTTTTTTTCCCGGTGTGAATGATCAGTTCCTTTCCTATGCGCTTTCCCTTTTTTAAACATCATCATGTTACCCTTTTAGGAGGAGTCTTAGAAATGATAGTAGAAGACGAGAAGGAGGAAGAAGGATGGAGCGAGCAGAATGAGAGAGAGGGCAGGAAGCTGGACGATGCTCTGGCAGAGATCTGGAATGAAATCGACTTCCTCCATGATTCTTTAGACTCTGTCATGGATCTGATCCGGAACGTAAATACTGAGATTCGGCGACTTTCCCACCCTTAATATTCGCTCCCTCCATCTTTCGTTTTGTCTTTCCATCTGCTCATTTGTCTCTCTCGTTATCTCTTCCTTTATTGTCTGTTTTGCTCTCTTTCGTTTGTCTTTCTACTGCTTCAATATCACTTTTGTCCTTTTCTTCTTCTTGCCCTTATTATCGCTTCTTGCACTCTCTCTTTCATTTTTCTGTCTTTATCTGTCTATCCGTCCATCTGTTTATTTGTCCGTCTTATTTTCTCAACCTTTCTCTCTTCCTTTTTTCTCAGCCCTATTACGTATATCTCGTTCCAATTCATTCTTTCTATTTCTCTTTCTCGCCACTTCAGAATCATTCCTCGTTCTCTTTTCCTCCTCCCTAACACCCGTAAACGTAGACCGGGTTTGTCCCAAATGCTTTTTTTAGTTGCCTGCATCCCTCCTTTCTCTCTCTCTTTCTCTTTCTTTTTTTTGTTTGCCTCTTTTTAACTCCAATGTCCCAGATGGTCCCTCATTACTCAGAACTTGACTAAAGTTACAGTAAATAGACAAACGTTTGTGGACACCTGATCCTTATGTGCTGTTCAGAATCTCCACTCTTCTGAGAAGGTGTTCCACTAGAGTTTGTAGAGATTTGTTGAGATTCATTCAGCCATAAGGGTGTTAGTAAAGTCAGTTAGTGATGAAGGTGAGGAGGTTCCTGAGGTGCAGTCAGCGTTCACGTTCATAGTGTTCAATTGGATTGGAGCTTTATAGCTGGAGATCTTCCAAATCTTTCAACCCATGGAAAGATCATCTAGATGAAGCTGGCTTTGTGCATGGTCATACTGAAACAGGTTTTGGTCTCCTAGTTCAAGTAAAGAGAAATTTCATTCTCCAACTTTAAACCTTCAACTTTGTGCTAAAAGTTTGGAGAAGATCCATATATAGCATATGACACTCCAAGTCGTTCCAAATCTCACGTCTTCTGGGTTTCCTATAATTGTTTTGAAGTAATGCGGTTCGGCGTAAGTTATTGAGTGACGATAAAGTGCTCATGTTTATCTCAACATTCTTTCACTCGTCATAAGAAAGTTCAGCATTTGTTCGAGAGGAGCCGCAAAGGCCTGATGTCGAGGATCAAGAGATTCACAATTCTGATAATGCACAAATATACATGACTTTTTAACCAGTACCCTTACAGTTATTAGTGTGTGTGTGTGTGTGTGTGTGTGTGTGTGTGTGTGTGTGTGTGTGTGTGTGTGTGTGAGATCATGTTGCGGGTTTGGATGAATTCTAACTTTTCGCAGCCAATAAAACCATTTTGATCGTAAAAAACGCATTCCAGCGTCTAACCATAAAAACCACGTTGAAGATACGAATTAATGCGATCATTCTAACGTCCTGAGACCAGCGAATAAACGTTTTAATCAGGAAGCGTCCAGTCAGCTGCTCGGTGTCGTGAGCCAGGGGTTAGAAAAACTCTCGCAATTCTGCTAGAAGTTTATTATATTACTGTCATGAATCAAAGTTTTTTATTGCCCAGTTCTAGTTTAATGTGTGTTTTGAAATTTTGGACACACATTAGGACACACACTGCTGTACAGAAGCCTGGAACGTGCTCAGATTATTACATTTTCTACTTTATATCAGAGAACTACACATTTGTATTTAAGGACAAACGCTAGAGGTTGATAAATTTGAAACAAAAATCCATACCGATAGTTTTTCCGGGTTGCGTCCAATGCTGGAGAAGAATTTTCACTGTTCTGACGAGAGCGGCCTCTAGAGGCAAACCACCTGCTGTTTGTTTTTACATGTGAGATGGCGCGCTGCACGGAGAGCGCTATACTATCTATATTAATTATAATTAATAATTTTTTATTTATATAATAATATTTATTTGTATAATTACCATTCATATTTACTTCATTTGGCACATTTTCATGATTGTCGGCAAGTACGATCCAAACCAGCTATCGTTATCCGTAAAATCGATCAAATCGGTTGACCTCTAATAAACACTGCTCACATATTTCAGCGTTCTTTCCTTTCTCCTGCAAGATGAAGTGTATAAATGGCGAAACTCTTTCATACGATTCAAGTGATTACTTCAGTATGATGTACATTTTATGAACAAAAGTATTGGGACACAGAGAATTTATTCCTGATTCATTATCAGTTCTGTTGGCTGAATTTTGATTCTCAGGTTGTTAACCCCAAACTATTTCTCATTTTTCAACCCCACAATTTTTCAGTCTTCTGAGAGTGTGTTTAAAATGAGGCTCCTCAGCAGATAGCTGACGTCATGCAGACTTTATCTGAAACACGATCTCAGGCTGCCGTCTGTCTGGTGCACCACAGAGACGATGGTGATACTGATAATCAGTTCAAGATCCCATAATAATCACACTGCGCTCGTTGAGGGAACTCTGCACATGTGTGTGTATTGGTGTGTGTGTGTGTTTTTGATGAGCTGATTGGTGTTTTCCAGCAGAGGAATCTGGAGGGATATGTGGGATTTGCCAACCTGCCCAACCAAGTTTATCGCAAATCTGTCAAAAGGGGCTTCGAGTTTACGCTCATGGTTGTAGGTAAGTCACGTGTGTGTGTGTGTGTGTGTGTGTGTGTGTGTGTGTGTGTGTGTGTGTGTGTGTGTGAGTGTGAGTGCGAGTGCACAGGTGGTCATACTTAAATGAAATATTCTTTACTTGTTTGTCTATGTGTGTGTGTGTGTGTGTGTGTGTGTGTGTGTGTGTGTGTGTGTGTGTGTGTCTGTGTGTGTGTGTGTGTGTGTAGTAAGCGTCAACACAGGTGTTCATGCTTGAGTGACACATTTTTCACTTGCATGTGTGTTGTTTCAAAGAACCACCAGGAATGTTAACCACGCCTCCTTAAAGGAGACCACGCCCCTTCAATGTGACATGGCATTTAGGACATGTCTCCTTCAATGTAACTGATTTTAAGATGTTTGCTCAAAATGAGAGATCAGAAAGCATCCATCGTTTAAATGGGAACGGACAGAAGTTTATCTCACACACACACACACACACACACACACACACACACACACACACACACACACACACACACACAGGACTGCAGTGTCCTTGTTTAGCATGTACAGTGTGAGCTGTGACTAATGTATCACTGGAAATATACATTAGACTTCACCATAGAAACAAGAGAGACAGTAGGACAAGGAGCGAGCAAGAGACCTGTCTGTCTGTCTGTCTGTCTGTCTGTCTGTCTGTCTGTCTGTCTGTCTGTCTGTCTGTCTGTCTATCTATCTTTCATTCATCTATCATCCACCCACAGACACAAACACACACAAATGTAATATTTTTACACACAGTGTGAGACACAGAGACAAACACACACACACACACACTCTCACTCTCTCTATCTCTCTCTCTCTCGTACACACACACACACACACACACACAGTAAAGGAGTGAGACATCGCTGTGTAGCGGCTGTGTGCAGGGTGTAATGAGAGACAGCTGGAGAACCTCAGTGTCTTCCATTGTTCAGTCGAACTGATCTCAGAACAGTACGAGTCAAACGGAGCACTTGGAGCAGAGAGAAGGAACCCTGATCTACGACTGATCCTTGACCAGAGACCTTCACAGAAACACCAGAGTGTTTATACGGCTTGATTGAGAAGAGTATGAATCCCTGATGACGTTTTTTTTTTCTCCTTTTAAAACTGATCCCAGAACAGTTTCGAAGGACTGAATGCAGTTCGATCTTTTTTTTAGAATTGATCCAGAGTCAGAATATCAAACGTGACAATGCTGATCACAAAACAGGGACTGGATGGTGTTAAGACTGATTCCAGACCAGCAGAACCCACCATGAACGAATTATATGCAAGTGTTATAGAACTGATCCCAGAGCAGCCTGAAGAACCAATGTACCTGAGAAAAAAAGGGAAGTGTTTATAAGACTGATCCTGGATCAACATGTGAACTTTGAATAGATAATAAATAGATCCAACAGAGAATTCAGAAACTGACCCCAGATCAGTCACAGTGCAGCATCTTCTAGAAAAAAGAGCCGTCTTAGTAAGACTGATCTGAAAACAGTGAGAGGAAATTTAGAGCATGTCACAGATGTGAGAACTTTTTTGTAGGACTGATCTCAGAAGTGAGAGCATCTGCAATATAAACTGGTCCCAGATCAGTCAGAAGCTGTTGCTGAATGAAATTAGAGATCTGATTAAGCTGATCTTAGACCAGTCCTCAGAACAGTACTCTACTCAGAGAGCGAAGATGCAGTGCTGATCCCGGAGCAGCTTGAGAAGACGTGACTGAACCAGAGACGTGTTAGCGAGGACATCAGCTCTGCCCACTTTTTCCTCAAGATCCCGCTGTCACTTAACTGAGCAGAGATTTGGCTCTGCTTTGCGTTTTTCCCTCCAAAGCTGGAGAGAGGAGAAAAAAAGTTTCCTGTCCTTCTTTTTCTTCTCTCCGTTTCCCCTCTCACTTTCTTTTCTTTTCTTTTTTTTTCCCACCACAAGCATTTCCGCTGCTTGGTCTTGTATCAGTCCAGCTGGAGAGAGTCAGGGGGAGGAATGTGGAGAGATGTATGCTCGAGAGATGTTTACAGTAACCGACGCTCGTACGAGGGACTAACATCAACCAAACGCGCGCGCGCGCGCGGTGTGTGTGTGTGTGTGTGTGTGTGTGTGTGTGTGTGTGTGTGTGTGTGTGTGTGTGTTTAGGACCGAGTTATGGAATGATTTTAGAGGGCCGAGCCAAATCACAGCTGCAGCACTCAGATAGACAAATTTGTCTCTGTCCACACACACACACACACACACACACACACACACACACACAATGCTGACAGTTACACTCTATACGTCTCCTGTCCTCCATGTTTCAAGGCTGTAGGTGTGAAGGATCATTCACACTGTGGACATTCTTCACATCCAAACCTGTCAGTCAGTTTTATACACATACACACACACACACATCTCACCAAAGAAGGCTTTTGAGTAAATACACTATATGGTCAAATGTATTAGAACACCAGAGAAAGAACTGAATAGATACACTGCCTGTGTGTGTGTGTGTGTGTATGTGTGTGTGTATGTGTGTGTGTATGTGTGTGTGTATGTGTGTGTGTATGTGTGTGTGTATGTGTGTGTGTTGTGTGTGTGTGTGTGTGTGTGTGTGTGTGTGTGTGTGTGTGTAGTGTCAGTTATCAGTAATTGACCTTTGACTTTGGAAACTCATCCAGGAGTCTCTCCCTCTCTTTCTCTCTGTCCCTGTCTAACACACACACACACACACACACACACACACACACACACACACACACACACACACAAATATGTTCAACATATATAGAAAATTCCAAAACAACTCCCTGTTTTTCATTTTCACATCAGCCAATTTAAGAAACAGCCTACAGCCTTTACTAATACCTACACATCTAACAATATCTACCCCCATCTACACCTGTATCTACAGTATCTACACCTATACATATCTACCCCATATCTACACTATACCTACCCTATATCTACCCCATATCTACCCAATCTACACTATATCTACCCTATATCTACCCTATATCTACACTATACCTACCCTATATCTACCCAATCTACACTATACCTACCCTATACCTACCCTATATCTACCCCATATCTACACTATACCTACCCTATACCTACCCCATATCTACCCTATATCTACACTATACCTACCCTATATCTACCCAATCTACACTATATCTACACGATACCTACCCCATATCTACCCCATATCTACACTATACCTACCCTATATCTACCCTATATCTACCCAATCTACACTATACCTACCCTATATCTACCCAATCTACACTATACCTACCCTATATCTACCCTATATCTACCCCATATCTACACTATACCTACACTATATCTACCCCATATCTACACTATACCTACACTATATCTACCCCATATCTACACTATACCTACCCCATATCTACCCCATATCTACACTATACCTACCCCATATCTACCCCATATCTACACTATATCTACCCCATATCTACCCAATCTACACTATACCTACCCTATATCTACCCAATCTACACTATACCTACCCTATATCTACCCAATCTACACTATATCTACACTATATCTACACCAGTGGCGGCTACTGGTCTGTCAGAGAGGGGAAGCTCATTTTCGGCCTACATCATAAAATTGTCTATTTATTTAAAAGTAAATTCTGCCCTACGTTCCTTTTCAAGAAAATGGTCTGTGACCCTGTCGTACCAACTAGGAGTCTTTTCAAGTGACTTGACCAGTGTCTTCTCAATGGCCAGCAGAGCTAGGCTGCTTAAACGGCCTTGGCCCATTGTGTTTCGGGTGTAGGACTTGAGTCGCTTTAAACAGGAGAAGCTCCTTTCTACACCTGCAGATGTAGTTCCAATTGTTGCCACTAATGAGAACAGTTTGTAAAGCTGAGGCATTGCACTGTCCAACTCCATGTCTTTAAGGAACACCAAGTAATCACACAGCTTTCCCCTGTTACCCTGCAAGTCCTGATCTGAATATAGGACTTGAAGTTCTGACCTCAGTCTTCCTGAATCAAAGTGATGGCCATAACTTTTCAGGACACTTTGGAAGGCCTCCTCTGGAAATACCTGTCTCATGTCATCAAATTTCCCTGGATTGACTAATTCTAAGAAGAGCATGCTTTCCAAATTTGAAAAACGTTGAGGAATCTGCTCTAAGATGTTATCAAAGATGGCCATGTACAATTTTAAAATATTAAACTCTGTAAAACTGAAACAAGGAATGTGGTGTATAATTGTGTGAAATGTATGATGAAAATCAAGCAATTTCGCCAAGCAAATATCAAAGAAATAGGTTGCAGCTTTTTTTATTTCGACTGAACTTGAGAAATCCGCGATGGGACTGAGCGCGAATAGCTTCAGTGATTCCTTATAGTACAGAATCGCTGTCAGTCAAAAGGAGATGCAGTCTTTCGACAGACCCTCCAATCATCACGCAGAAGCTCGGAGTCCGGGCCAGCCCACTCCCCATTCACCCCCCAGAGACGCTGAGCGTCCGTGGGCTAGACATAATCGCAGCGTTTATCCAATGACCGTCTAGTTTCGAAGCGCTGAAAAAAACCGTTCAAAGCAGCCCCATTGAAGTCAATGGACACTGGGCTTATAGGGAAATGCACTGTGATGCTGCGGGAATGTATGAGAAGGAAATCGAGTCAACCGACCTGCTATATGTAACTGATTCTGAACCAACTCGTCTTTGAGATGAACGTTTTCTAACGCATTTTTAGTCAATAAAATGTTAATACAATAGTACATATTTGACCATTAATTTTGTGACATTATAAGGGAAGCCGAGCTTCCCTTGCAGTCTTAAAGAAATCGCCTCTGATCTACACTATACCTACCCTATATCTACCCCATATCTACACTATACCTACACTATATCTACCCCATATCTACACTATACCTACCCCATATCTACCCCATATCTACACTATATCTACCAAACATAACTACCAATAAATCTACACTATAATATCTACCCCATATCTACATTACTACCCATATCTAACCACTATACCTACCTATATCTACCCAATCTACACTATACCTACACTATATCTACCCATATCTACCCAATCTACACTATACCTACCCTATATCTACCCATATCTACCATACCTACATATATACACTACCCTATATCTACCCCAATCTACACTATACCTACACTATATCTACCCCATATCTACACTAACTACCCCAATCTACCCAATCTACACTATACCTACCCTATATCTACCCAATCTACACTATACCTACCCTATATCTACCCCATATCTACCCAATCTACACTATATCTACCCCATATCTACCCAATCTACACTATACCTACCCTATATCTACCCAATCTACACTATACCTACACTATATCTGTGTGTGTGTGTGTGTGTGTGTGTGTGTGTGTGTGTGTGTGTGGTTTTTCTAGGCCTGCATTTCTTCTTTTTTTTTTTTACAGCCAAATGTTTTTCCAGCTGTCGCTCTTCAGTTTCTCCAGACGACCTGCTTTAAGGTCATCGGTAGTGTTTACTTTGTTGCGTATGAGTTTGTATTTGTTTAGATTCAAATCCAACATTGAGGATCTGAGGAACCGAGTATTATCAGCAAGTTTGTCTGAGGAACACCTCCATGTCGAGCGTGCAGCTATTTAGATGTCTTCAAACAATAAAAATCATCAAAAATCAAGAGATTCATGGCCAGGCGTTCAGAAGAACCCTCTCTGGCAGGTAGGAGGGGCATACAGTGTCAATCACAGAGACACTAGCCAATCCGGTGCGTCTGTGAACTTGGGTATGTGGAAGACGGCGGACAGCGCTTGTGTGTTTCATAGCCCCGTGAGTAGCAGATAAGAGGAAGAACGAGATGGTCTTCATGCTCCATGATGGATGGAAAATGGATAGATATGTAAAGAAACCCATTTGTGTTCATCCAGATGAGGATGGGTTCCCTATAGAAGTCGGTTCCTCTCGAGGTTTCGTCCTCGTATCATCTCGTTGAGTTTTTTTCTCATCACTCATCACCATCATCCATCCATAGGATTTAAACTGAACAATCTCAAGGCTGTAGATGTTTCACTTTGAGCAGATATATGTTGAGATCATTATACCAGAATTTGTCATCACCATGCTAATTGGTTTGCCCTTCACCTTCTGTGGTTGAAGGGGGAGGTTCGAGTAAACATACTGAAATATTTATAGCCATTACTGAGAAGAGAAGGTGATGAACTGAAGGGTCTAGTCATGGGATCAGTTGTGTAATAATAATGTTAATACATTGTCAGCACATCCTTCATTCCACAGAGTCCATAGAGAACAGTAGGATCTTTGGTCCAGATGTTGAGAAAAGATGTGATACTAAGAGCAAATCCTGATCCCACTGATAGAGTCAACTTACAGTCAGGGCGTGAGGAGTTTGTAGACACGTGAGCATAAGATTGCCATTGGCTTCTCTTCGAACTTCAGATTCCACCCTTAGGCTACGTCTACACAAATCTGGATCAATTTAAAAACGACGTTTTCATCTACAAACGTTCCACATTCACACTTTGGTTTTCAATCATCTCCCAAAAGTTGCTCGTCCACACAGTATGTTTTAATTAAAGGTTAAAACTGAGAGAAAAATAAACGTTTTCACATAAAAACCTATTAGTGTAGACATGCCCACAGTCTCCATTTACTGTTATAATCACCTCCATTCTTCTGGGAAGATGTTCTACTAGATTTTGTGGAGATTTGTTTAGCTACCAGGGTGTAAAGTAAAGCCAGGTACAGGTTTTGGATCTTCTAGTTTAGGTGTCACAGTACTTTTGTCCATATAATCTGGCTAGCATTACAAACGTGGTTAGATATTTTCTAACTAGCCTAGGAAGACAATTTATGGTGGAACCACTATGCTATGGTGGGAGGTGAGATCTGCTAAAAGACTGCTCGCTAGCTCATTTCTAACGTTGTTGTTCTGGAGTTTTCAGGTAGTTTATGGGTTTCTTATTGCTGCCTACAGACTTTCATGACCACCGTCATCCACTGCAGCTCAAGTCCTGGTGTGTTTTGAGGTTGGGTTCCTGCAGGGGTTTCATGCTGTCATTGTTCACCAGGCATTTAAAACGTTACTACTCACTGTTCTAGATTATAAACATGGAAGTCTAAAAGAGTCTAAACAGCTTTTGTTATGTATGAGAGCATCATCAGGGTGAGCTGATATCACTGAAGTGGTGTAGATGTTATCTGTGTGTGTGTGTGTGTGTGTGTGTGTGTGTGTGTGTGTGTGTGTGTGTGTGTGTGCGTGCGTGCGTGCGTGCGTGCGTGCGTGCGTGCGTGCGTGCGTGCGTGCGTGCGTGCGTGCGTGCGTGCGTGCGTGCGTGCGTGCGTGTGTGTGCATGAGTGAGTAGAGAGAGATGCGCCGTGCCTTTTTTAACTCTCTAGAATAGAACTGTAAACACAACATTTTCTCTAACACCCACACACACACACACACACACACACACACACACACACACACACAGACACAGACACACACACACACACACACACACACAGACACAGACACACACACACACACTGCCCTCCTTTGTTTAGACGATGCAGACAGTGAAACCCTCCCAGTGTCTGATGAGTAAACTTACACCACCTTTCACACTGAACACACACACACACACACACTACAGAGATACACATGAAGTACATGCCCTCTGGCTGAAGTGTGTGTGTGTGTGTGTGTGTGTGTGTGTGTGTGTGTGTGTGTGTGTGAGAGAGAGAGAGAGAGAGAGAGAGAGAGAGAGAGAGAGAGAGAGAGAGAGAGAGAGAGAGTGTGCATTTGCATTCATCCATCATTCAGACTTCTCCCTGTTAAAGCAACACACCAGAGAGAGAGAAAGAATAAGGGAGAGAGAGAGAGAGAGAGAGAGAGAGAGAGAGAGAGAGAGGGAAAAGGAGGGAAGGAGAAGAGAAGGTGCTTTTATTCCAAGGGAATGAAACATGTTCTTCTCCTCCCTTTGAATATAAGCTCTCTGTTTTTCTTTCTCTGACGCACTCAGTGTCTCCGCCTTTTCCTCAAGTGTTCAACTTCCAATTACAACTTTTTACCTGAATCTCTCTCTTTCTCAATCTCTCTCTCTCTCTCTCTTTTTCTCTCTGTGTCTCTCTCTCGCTCGCTCTCTCTCTCTCTCTCTCTCTCTCTCTCTCTCTCTCTCTCTCTATCTTTTTGTCAGTTGATCTTTTCCTCTATTGCTGCCCATTGAAACAGATAAAATCTCAAAGAAAACAACTAGTGTGTGTGTGTGTGTGTGTGTGTGTGTGTGTGTGTGTGTTTAGCACCCATGTGCTGTTTTTATATAACCCTGCTGCTTGTTTTCTCTCTCCGCCCCTGTTCAGTAGTTCTCGCGTCTGATTGGCTGTTATTCTCTCCTAGGCGAATCCGGATTGGGCAAATCGACTCTCATCAACTCCCTCTTTCTGACTGACCTCTACTCCAAAGACTACCCTGGTCCGTCCCAGAGGATCAAAAAGACAGTGCAGGTATGCCACACTCGTTCACCCATGACCTTTCATGGGGCTGATCTATTTACCTGCCCTGACCTCTGACCTCCTCTGAGTCTCATCAGAGTGTCTGAGCAGACCCGAGTAATCGCACACAGCGCTCCTGCTGCTTCTGCATTGAAGACTGTGATGATGCAGGCCAAAGCAAACGCTCTGAAGCCCGGCTCTGAGACGTGGCCTCGCGTTTTACCCGTATTAGGAGATGATAAACAGTGCTGGGGTTCAGCATAGGGGTCCAGATGGAGGAGGAGATCCAAGTTGATTAGAGTCGAGCGCTGCTGCTGCTGCTCTTGTTGTTGTTGTTGGTTTTTTTTTTTTTTTGGTTCTTTTGGTGGGGGGGGTGACGGAGTTAACATTCCAGCAGAGGCCAGCGGGGTTCACAGGGGGGATCTTAGGAATGTTCCCATGAAAAAAGCACTAACAGCCAGAGGCAACCGTTTTATCAGCATTCTCGACATTCCCAGTTTTCCCAGAGCGCATCACAGTCCCAGTTCAGGCACCGAGTGATTCAGCATCGCTTCCTGCTGAGTTTCTGACTTTCGACGTTTTCTTGATGCATTCAAATTCTTCACGCTTTTGCATCGTTTCCTTCGAATTGAAGGGATTTGAATACATTCAGGTTGCGTCAAAAACGTTTCGAGATTAGCTCTGTTTATTAGAAATTACTTCATTTACTTTACATTTACACACCACGCTCCCAGCGTTCCTGACACTCCTGGAATGTGTCCTGAAAGTGTTGTTTTCCAAGCGAGTCAAAGGGCGCGAAGTCCGCAAAAACCTAGCGTGTAGGGTGGGTGCGGAAGTGAGAACGTATTGTTTCGTATTGAGAAACTCGCGCGTGGGGAGAGCTCGGTCACGTGTGGTCAGAACAGCACGTCAGAACTCCAGATGTACGCAGGACGATTACTTTTGGCACGAGGTCGGTGCTCCCTGTGACTGTGCTGCCATCTATTGGCGTGTCTTAAAACTTTTGAGGGGGCGTCGCCTACCAGCTCACGGACACACCCACCCTCTGTGCAAAATGTTAGTAAACACTTAAAGAGCAAAAAGTTTACACTTCTCAAATCTCACACAGTGATTGGCTACTGACAGTGAAGAGAGACGAGATGCCCCTCCCACCCCAAAGAACATGAACATATATGTTGCACTTTCATACGAAACATTTCTCATGAAGCATGGGAAACTTCTTCTTACTGGTCTTGTGTTTCCGCTCTTGCGAACGCTAAATTGGGGAAGTGGTAGGTGGTGAGTTCAAAGCCCAACGCCACCATGCGATGGGTTGAGCGAGTCCCTCAGCCAATCAGTGGCTCAGTGGTATAAATGAGATCATTGTAAGTCGCTGTGGATGAGGGCGTCTTCGGGGCCTTAAACTCAAATGTCTGCAAAGTGCCATCGATGAGTCAATCGGAGGAAAATTGCAGCGTGAGTGTGAAGGCCTGAGGCTGAACCTGATCACTTGAGCCAGTTTTTACTGGGATTAGTCAGTGTGAGTGTTAGGAAAAAGTTATCGCCTGACCAGAAAGGCTAATGCAGACCCAATGGAACACACACACACACACACACACACACACACACACACACATACACACACACATACACCACACACTCACTGTGTGAATGCTGCGACACACGCGGAAAGATCTGCGTACAAGTGATAAGTGAGAGTGTTTGTGCTCTAGAAAGACATTTGCAAAGAATGCAACAAAAACACGTGTGTGTGTGTGTGTGTGTGTGTGTGTGGTGTGTGTGTGTGTTGTGTGTGTGTTGTGTGTGTGTGTGTGTGTGTGTGTGTGTGTTGTGTGTGTGTGTGTGTGTTCATCCAGCACGCAGACACCAGCAAGTATATTTTTACTCCCAAACAATTTGGTGTGTTTGCCACATTGCGGCCATGGGAACGGCAGCAGGAGGGAGGCCGAACATTTTTGTGGTATCTTTTGCTTTTTCAGACGCGACTTATGACCGTAGATGAGTGTGGGAGGAGAGGACACACTAGTTTTCTATTTTTCCCTCAATCGGTCGCTCTTTCTCTCGGCAGTCTGCTGTCATCCAGCTATTCGTAGATCAGATGACTATGTTTGTGTGTGTGGTTGTGTGAGAGTGTGAGGAAAAAGGGAAGCAGACGGAACGAGAGATTCAGAGAGTGAGACTCGTGTTTTTTTTTTTGGGGTTTTTTTTTTTCTCAAGCAGGTCAGACAAAAATAAACAGGCCTGTGAGACCGAGGCATGTCAAACAGAGCAGCTAAAAAAGAACAACAGGAAATGATGTAGCCGCGGTTCAGTCACGAGGAACGAGAGATAACCATCTCACCTCATTGCTGCAGGTTACCAGCAGTGTACACACACACACACACATCCACATCCACAAACAATAACACCCGCAAAAAGTCTGTGGTATCAGAAGTCAGCAGACGCCTGGAGCTCTTTTTGCTAATCAGCTGTAGTGACCAACAGTCTTCACACTTTTCACACCAAAGTGTGTTCCCATGATGCTCCTGTGCAGTGTTTCTGCATCGTGTGTTTTTAGATTTCCTTCTTCACACACTGTGCGTCAACACAACAGGAGATGAGACTAAACCTTCTGCCAAGTGACTGAGAGGCCACGCCCCTTTAATCTCATTAAGATGAGGCCACACCCCTTTACTGCGACTAACAAGTGTACAGAGGCCACGCCTCGTTCTGTGGATCCGAATATAATTTATAGCAATATATTAAATTGTTCTGATTGGTTCCTCAGGTGGAACAGTCCAAAGTGCTGATTAAGGAGGGGGGAGTGCAGCTCACACTCACCATAGTGGACACGCCAGGGTTCGGTGATGCCGTGGACAACAGTAACTGGTGGGTTTCCTCGTATTTCACAGGAAATGGGGTATTTGGGATGTTTATTTTTTAACATCGGGTCACATGGGGAAATGTAACCGGGCCTTAGTGTCCCAATAAGTGTCTTTGTTCTGCACTCGTTCATTCATTTCCCTTTTCTTTTCCTTCCTCTCTCTCTCTTTCAATCAGTTGGCAGCCGGTGATCAACTACATCGACAGTAAGTGCGAGGACTTTCTGAATGCCGAATCACGCGTCAACCGGAGACAAATGCCAGACAACAGGGTGCACTGCTGCCTGTACTTTATCGCCCCCTCTGGACACGGGTGGGTACTGCAACCTCACCGCTTGGATCTTTCTTAGTAACAGAGGAAGCAGCAGAGCATCGAACTGGAACCTTTTTTTTTTCTCTTTGAGTCGAGTAAAAGTGAAGTAAAATGGATTCGGTGATGCATAGGGGGAGAGGAAGTGATATGAGATGTGTGTGTGAGACAGAGATGTCTGCTTTCAGCAATGAGATTATCCAATGGTCTCCTCACTGAGCATGCTCTGTGGATTTCCTCGAATGCCCTCTTTCTCTCTCTACATCTGTTTGTGTCTACACTGTACACAACTGCGTATGTAAATAAGATAAAAGTGGCAAACAAACTGAAATGAAAAAAGTCATACAGGTGTGAAGGATAGCGAAAGTCATTCTCTCTCTCTCTCTCTCTCTCTCTCTCTCTCTCTCTCTCGCTGTCATTAGAATAGTTGTAACCCCCCCTCCCCAGAAGTATTATTTCAAGCACTGGCTGAACAGATGAACAATTTTCCCACAAAAGCAGAGTTTCTCCGTGACCCCGTGCTCCACACTTGCTTCCATGTCCTATAAACTCTGTGATGCTTGACATTCCCGAAATGAATAAACTGCCCCTCTGTTGCCCTCTGCCTCGCGCACACACACACACACACACACACACACACACACACACACACACACACACACATGTACACACATATACACACAGTCCATGAAGAACGGGGTCTTTGTCTGTAGCAAGAAAAAAAAAAACAACAGTGACGTGAGCCAAGCGTTTAACTCTTCAACTGGGACGTGAGTGTGTATGGAGGAAAGGCTAAAAAAAACTGTGTGTGTGTGTGTGTGTGTGTGTGAATATATATATGTATATACAGAGAATATATTTAAATTAAATTCGTAATAAAATAAATTTTATTTACTGTTTAAAACTTTTTTTTTTTTTTTAGGTTAAAACCTCTGGATATCGAGTTCATGAAGCGTCTACACGACAAAGTCAACGTCATCCCTCTCATCGCCAAGGCTGACACTCTCACACCGGAGGAGTGCCAGCAATTCAAGAAACAGGTGTGTGTGTGTGTGTGTGTGTGTGTGTGTGTGTGTGTGTGTGTGTGTGTGTGTGTGTGTGTGTGTGTGTGTGTGTGTGTGTGTGTGTGTGTGTGTGTGTGTGTGTGTACATGTACTGTGTGTTCTGCACTGACTGTCTCTCTGTTTTGAGAGAAACATTTCCACTGTTTTTCCTCTTTTCCAGATTATGAAGGAGATTCAAGAGCACAAAATTAAGATATACGAGTTTCCCGACACGGAGGAGGACGAGGACAGCAAACTCATTCGCAAGATAAAGGTAGAGAGATGATCATGCGGGAATATGTCAAATTTATATAATTTAACATTTATATTTATTTATTTATATTCACAAGCAATCAATACTTTTAGAACTAATGGTAATATGCTGATGTTTTACACGTGTGTGTGTGTGTGTGTGTGTGTGTGTGTGTGTGTGTGTGTGTGTGTAGGAGCGGATGCCTCTGGCTGTAGTGGGCAGCAACGTGGTGGTTGAAGTGAACGGCAGGAAGGTCAGAGGCCGTCAGTACCCCTGGGGTGTGGCAGAAGGTATGTTCCACTCAACCATGACCCATATAAACGTTATGAGGACTGTACCACTTTATAATCTAGACGGGGGTGCTGGAGTAGTGCTAACACATGGTTCCCTAGTGTACGCACTTATACAAGCACGCTTCTCAAAATATGAACTTTTCTTCTACAACCAAGTCCCGAGAGCAGGCAGGAACAAGTGCATGCTGGGTATTGCAGTTTAGTTCTATCTAATGAACAATCCTGGTCACCCCTGTTACATCACACACCACAAATGACTTTGGTGTCATGTTGATTGTTGTGGTTTTCTTTCCCTCATGTTTGCTTTCTTTCTCTACCGAAGATAATTATTTTATGTTTGAATCATAGTTAAATATGGTGGTGAGCGGTGAGTCTTTTATTTATTTTTTTTTATTTTCTTCCTTCCTTTCCTCTGTCGTTCACCTCTCGTTCTTTTTTTTCTTTTCTTTTCTTTTCTTTCTGTCTGTTCTTTTCCATGACTGACAGAGGGCATTTTTGGTAAACATCATCTCTCATGTTTATGCTCCTACCCCCTTTCCTACGTCCCCCCCAAACCCCCCACCCCCACCCCCCCGCCGTCTCGTTCACCCTGTTTATGTTGCTCTGAACGTCCTCACGGTTTAAGGTCCTGCTCTACCAAGCATCGTGGAGAAACCTATAAACACTGGCTGGTAGAAGCAGAGCAACATCGCTCTCTAACTATGTTTATAGGTTCCTAATGATTTCCCATGTACTCAAAACAAAAAACCTTTAAAAAGTGCATGCTTCCCATCATGTGGTCCCAACCCTCATTTCTTTCTGTCTTAGAAGGATTCGTGTAAGGATCCATGTGGGGTCACAATATGCAGAAAAACGTAGAACATTAATTAGGTCGGCTAAAGAAAGGTCCAGTTGTTCCTGGTTCCTCCAGGTTCTCCTTGTGTCTATGTGGAGTTCCTCAGGGGTTTCTCAGATGATTGGCTGCTCTACATTGCTTCCTGGTTGCCCATGCTGCCCAAAGATCTACTGGCATTCCTTCCAGGGTATACTCCCACCTCATACCCAGCGTTCATGACATCTACTGCGACCCCTAACCTGGATATACTGAAAATAGCTCACGATAAGCCATGAGAGCGTAAAGATGCTCTGATTATTTCTCCTATTATTTACGTCTTTTTTTTTTTTTGTCTTTAAAAGAGTTATCACAATTTTCAACACATGATGGCGCACCTGATCACCCGCTCACGTGCGAGAGCATTCTATGAAGGAATCTAATGTAGAAATGGCGTCATGTTCTCCACGTCAGGGTGACCTCATGCCAAAGAAAGTTAGTAACGTTTCCTCTGTGGTTTGGAAACGGATCGGATTTAAAAGATCAGACGTTTGTCGAGTCTCTCGCCAACCCTGGAGTGGCAGCACCGCTAATTTATTCCAGCATTTGCAAACAAAAGACACCAAGCTGAATGGGAAGAACGCTCAGAGTTAAGAGATGAAGAGAAATGACTACTTTATTAATGGCATGACCACAAAAAATACGACATTCCTCAACCAGATGGTTCTTCACATTATTAATAAAAGAGTTACTTCTGTAATTGTTGTAGTTTTCTGTTAAGTTTAGTAGTTTTTCTCATCATCATTCATTTCCTGATCGAATGAACAAAAACGGGACACAACGACAGAACCGAACAGATGGTTTCAATTGTATTTGTGTTATGTGACCCCCTCATAGTAAAAATCCCATTCCCATAATCCCCCCCCCCCCAATGGCTCCTAGAACGTTCCACCCCAACCCCTGTTCCATCAGCCAGTTTTTTTTGTTCCTCTGCTTGTCATCACCACACCATGTAACTCCACCTCCCACCGTCATTCTTAGACTTAGTAGCCAATCAGGGTCGCAGGTATGTGCCGCAGGACAGACTTTGAGCTCCGATAACTCCGCCCCCTCCGGAGGCTCGGACACAGGTAGGTGGTTGTAGTGGATGATTGACACCTGGGGCGTCGGTTCGTCTTCATGGGTAAGACAACGTTTGTTCCACTTTGGAGCATGTTTGATAAGATTTAGCAATTTAGCATTTCAACTCGTATCCATAATGGGGTTTCCATTTACCTGTAATCATCATGTTATATATTTATTACATATATATTTATATAGGGCTGTAGAGCATTTTTAATCGAATTAATTACACGATTGTACCGGGTTAATAATCTAATTAATCGCATTTGATCACACATTAATCCTGGCATGTAAATAGAGAAAATACCCTCAAAATATTCATTTAAAACATTTGCGTTTGATGAACTTTGAACCAATTATACAGAAAAGCAGCTTTCAATATTATTTATTATCGAGCACAAATCACTACAATGATCATGATTTATTACTGTTAATAACATAATCCTTCCCCTTTTACTACAGTGGCCATAATTGAACAGAAACACAGTTAAACTGACCTCATTACTTATTTCTCATTCGACGGGTTTCTGAGACAAACTAATATAAAGTACGTCTTCATGGTAGTTTGGTACTTTGTCTTTCACAGTATTAACAGTCCATTGCAATCCATTTAGATATCGCATTTCTGATCTGGACTCACTGGATATATGTATGTGGACGAGTCTCGGCTCATGAGTGGAGGGCGGAGCTGAAAAAAAGAAGTGAGGCGAGAGCGATCATTGGGCTTTGAATCATGAAGAAAAAATACACAGAGATGCGTAGATTCTGGCAGCGTCCCAACGTATCGTACCGCGTATACGCCGCTTTGTTCGCCCTCCGTGCGGAAATGTAAATAAATCATCTTTTGTCACATTGTTGTCGGATCAACACATCAGTTATTGTTATTGATACGATAGAGAACATGGAGCCCCCCCCCTCCCCCCCCCCCCTTTTAATTGTTCTAGTAAAACAGAGGTCCACAATGGCATCATTCCAAAAGTTTTGACTTCCTGTTTAGATCGAGCTCATGATCAACCTGTGAGAAAGCACGAGACCGGAATCTTATTTGAACTATTTTTTTTTTTTTGCTTCCTGTAACAAAAAAATTGACCTGCACAAGGGAAGGGATGAACTCGGAAACGGAACACCAGAAGTCTCAGAAGTGCTTTCAGAGCGATTTTGAGACCTGGATATTAAACATCAGCCCAAACAAACTACAGGAAGTGAAACTTGCTAATACGAAGAGTAAAGAGAGAATCTGATAAACAGATCACTTTATTCGTTCTAGGAAAAAAAACACGCATACAAAAATTCAAGGCCTTTTCCTCCTGTGATTTTTTTTTCTTTCCAGTATGAATTTATCACAACATATTTTTGATGATCTCATCTCGTCGCTCCTTTATGGAAAATTCAACGCAACAGTTTTTTCGCGGAAAGACACAGTCGCTGGCATATTTAGTTTATTTATTTATTAAGAAAAAAAACTTTTGGAACCATGATTCATGGCTTGAAATCCCACAGCTTCATGAAGAAAAACAGTCTCCGGTCTTTTCCAGAACTAATAACCAAAAAAAAAATCACAGTTCGGCTCTTTCGTCAGTGTGCGGTTTGTTTTTCCGTTAAAGATGCTAACGAGCCGCCGGGGTCCGCGTGTTCGCCGGCGTGACCACGTGACCTCGTCTTTCTGTGTGCAGCTGCTTCTGTGTTTAATATGTAAACATCTGGGTTTGATGCTTCTCGGTTGGTGGGGTTTGTTTGCCTGTTAAACTTTTCTACAGGATGCGTCTCTTCTGTCTCGGTTGTTTTGTGTGAAAGCTAATCCACCATGTCTGGTTTGTGTCGGACGTGATGTGTGTGTGTGTGTGTGTGTGTGTGTGTGTGTGTGTGTGTGTGTGTGTGTGTGTGTGTGTGTGTGTGTGTGTGTGTGTCTATTAAACACTGTCCCTAATAATCTTTCATTTTGTTTGCGTCCCATCATATCATTCGTCCAGCTCCATCTGGTAGACATCTTCTCCACCTTGTCCCTTTATGTCATGAAAACCTGAAAAAATGTGTGTATGTTTATTTCCAATCCCATACAATTAATCAATATGAAATAAACTATACAATCACTAATGAATCATTTTGTAGTATTTTTCGATTCAGAGCTGCTTTTTAGGGCAGTTAAATCCACTGATCCATCGTTGTGCTCAGTTTCGGAGCCGTCTAGACGAGTATAGAGGTCAAACGCCGTCTTTTTATAGTGTAAGCAGTATAAAGCTGTGACCCTACGCTAACTCAGACGTGTGTTTCTGTTGCTGTTTTAGTGGAGAACGGCGAGCACTGTGACTTTACTGTCCTGCGAAACATGCTCATCAGGTGAGACACACACACACACACACACACACATTTACATTTACATTTGTGGCATTTAGCAGACGCCCTTATCCAGAGCGACGTACAAACATGCTTTAAATCTCTAGTAATGAATAAATCTACACTGATACGCAAGAATACAAACTCAATATAAATATAACTCGAATTCTACAAACTTGGAAAGTGCTAATTTAGGTATTTCAGGAAGAGGTAGGTCTTCAGTCGTCGCTTAAAGATAATCAGGGACTCTGCTGTACGGACATCTAGGGGAAGTTCATTCCACCACCTCGGTGCCAGAACAGAGAAGAGCCTTGAATTGTACTTACCTCTCATTCTGAGAGAAGGTGGTACCAGTCGAGCAGTGCTGGAGGATCTCACACAGCGTGGTGCAGTGCGAGATGTGATGAGGTCACTGAGGTAAGATGGTGCTGGTCCATTTTTGGCCTTGTAGGCAAGCATCAGTGTTTTGAATCTGATACGTGCAGCTACTGGAAGCCAGTGAAGGGAGCGCAGCAGTGGGGTGGTGTGGGAGAACTTGGGCTGATTGAACACAAGTCGTGCAGCTGCATTTTGGATCATTTAGAGTGGACGAATATTGTTCAGGGGAAGACCTGCCAGCAGAGAGTTGCAGTAGTCCAGTCTTGAAATGACAAGAGACTGAACAAGCACCTGGGCAGCCTGTGTGGACAGAAATGGTCGAATCTTTCGGATGTTATAGAGAAGAAATCGACAAGAACGAGCAACATTAGCGACATGTGGGGAAAAAAGACAGTTCATTGTCTATAGTTACCCCAAGGTTACGAGCAGTGGCTGAAGGGGAGAGCAGAGAGTCATGAAGTGTTATTTGTAGATCTTGACCTGGAGATGAATCACCTGGGATGACCAGCAGTTCTGTTTTGCTGGGGTTGAGTTTAAGTTGGTGAGCCCTCATCCATAAAGATATGTCTGACAAGCATGCTGAGATCCGAGCGGAAGCTGTGGTATCTGATGGAGGGAAAGAAAAGATGAGTTGAGTGTCATCTGCATAGCAGTGATAAGAAAACCCATGTGAGGATATGACTTCACCAATGGAGTGGGTATAGAGGGAGAAAAGGAGGAGACCAAGTACCGAGCCTTGTGGGACACCGGTGGTGAGTCTGCATGGGGCAGATGTGGATCCCCTCCATGTTACCTGGTATGAGCGACCTTCCAGGTAGGAAGCAAACCATTCCCATGCTGTTCCGCAGATACCAAGGCTCTTGAGGGTTGACAAAAGTGTCTTGTGGTTGACTGTGTCAAATGCTGCTGAAAGGTCCAGAAAGATAAGTACAGATGACAGCTTGGCTGACCGAGCAGCATGTAGTTTCTCAGAAACAGCCAATAGGGCCGTCTCTGTGGAATGTGCCGCTTTGAACCCAGACTGGTTCGGATCGTGGAGGTTGTTCTGTGAGAGATAGACAGACAGTTGGTTAAAAACAGTGCGTTCCAGAGATTTAGAAAGAAAGGAAAGGAGTGATACCGGTCTGTAGTTGTTGATGTCTGATGGATCCAGAGCCGGTTTCTTCAAGATAGGAATGACCCTTGCTTGCTTGAAGGTAGTTGGTACATAGCCAGATGTTAATGACCCATTGATGATTGTGGAGATGAAGGGCAGGAGATCTTGCGTAATGGTCTGGAGCGTAGTTGAAGGGATTGGATCCAGAGGACAGGTGGTGGGATTGCAGGATCGGATGACTTGCAACACACGCACACACCCCTACACCTTCTATACCGAGACAGAAATTACGATGCTTCAGGAAGCCAGACACGGGTCTTTCTATAAAAGGTCAACCAGTATCTGGTGCCCCTGGAGCACACAGAGCTACGGGGCCTTGCTCAAGGGCCCTGCACAGCTTTAGGCAGCTTGGCCTAAACCCCTGACCATCTGACCTTC
>JBCEWE010000334.1:50000-60000 GCA_039877035.1 Silurus lanzhouensis | reverse complement strand
GTAAACTGTTCTTCCGGCTAATGCGAATGCTCACTCTGCGAAACATTTCAGTAGAACTAACCCTCCAACATTTTCTCCACCTTTAACATTAGACCCCTACATCAATCCTCACGCAACACACACACACTTTTTTATGTTTTTATATGTATTTTGTTTTCATCATAATGTTTTTTTCCTCCCTACATTTTATTATTGTCTGTTTTGTCCATCCTAACTGTACATTATTACTATTAAAGATGAGACGGTGATGAGCTCATAGTGGTGCGTCTGTTTTATCCTGACACACACACACACACACACACACACACACACACACACCCCTCAGAGTGTCAGAGAGTGTAGTAAGACCCAGGAGTAATAACCTCTGAGAAAACATCTGACACACAAACATCTCCAGTGTCCACACCTGACTGCAGGAACTCCACCAGACTGACCATCAGGTTCTCAGTCACCCGTGTAACAGAGCCACAGCTCCGGCTCTTCGAAGAGTCCTGCTTATTCCATATCAGCATACACACACATTTTGAAGTTATTTATACACAACATCTGCTTCCTGAGTTTCTGGGAATGAGCTGTAACTATGGAAGCAATAATCAGAAGAAGCTGCTTTACAGGAACTCGATTACAGTTGTTCTCAGATCAGAAATAAAATTTTAAAAATGACTTATTCCTCCACATCATAATCACTTGTACGCATCATAAAAACAATGATCAACCAGTTCTCTAAAACAGGTCAAAGGTGAATCTGGTGAACCGTCAATTGGCGACAAAACACAATTACAACTTCTAAAAAACAAAAAGGGATGAAGAACCAGGAAATAGAAAATAGAACCAGTACAGTAAAAGTGTGAATCCTGTTGGGTCTCTTGCTATCAACATCCCACATACAGAAACATGTGCATTTGTGCAATTGAACATTTCTCTTATTCGTACACTTGAGCAGTTATGGGGTTAAGGGCCTTGCTCAGGGGCCCAGGAGGAGCAGCTTGGTGTGGCTGGGATTTGAACTCACAACCTTCAGATCAAACATACAATGCCTTAAACATTAAGCTTTCAGCTACGTATGTGTAATAATCAGAGATGGTAAACGTTCACACATCCTTCACTCAGTAGAAGTGCAGATACTGATGTTTTAAGAGATTCTGGTAAAAGTTCTGACTGCACTTTTTTACTGAGATGTTCTTCAGTAAAAAGTAGTGATTATTACTACCTGTTTTAGTGTCACACTGGTAACTGAAACTCACGTCATATTAATATATTAATACAAAATAATTAAAATGTTCTCTAATAAATTTATCCAGACTGAAGATCCACCATATAGAACACAAGCAGAGAGAAGATGATCAGGTGATCAGGAATGTGTCGGTTCTCAGTCATGTTTCCATCACGTACTCCCTCTGTCTCATCCACGTTAACCCCAAACTTCTTACTGCCTCCTGCCTGCTCATTGTGAGCTTCAGAAACTAGTCTACGTCTATTGACATGTCACCAAATAGATTAAAACTAAAGTATCGAGTCTGATTTGAAAATGTAAGAAGTAGAAAGTACAGATATTTGTGTAAAAATTTAATAAGTGAAAGTAAAAATTTTTTCAAAAAATAGTGAAGTAAAAAACTGATATTTTATTTATTATAGTATTTGATTTCCATCTCTGGTAATAATATAATGAAATCATGAGACTGACTTAATAAGCTTTATGCACTAATCTATTTGTATTGCTTTTACTGCATATGTGTGTGTGTGTGTGTGTGTGTGTGTGTGTGTGTGTGTGTGTGTGTGTGTGTGTGTGTGTGTGTGCGTAGCACTGGAGTTGCATTAAAGCTGTAAGTTCACTTCCCCGTAGCAGAGACTTTGCGAACACACAGCTGCTGCCTCGCCGTTGTGATCCTGAGGAAACACGTGGGGTTGTATTTTTACTGATAATCCATTAGAGAATCATTTCCTGTGTGCATCTTGTGCAGGCAGATACTCACATGAAGCCTCGCTTCACACAACGCTGGCCGGTTTTCTCCACTTTCACAATTAATTTAGGGGGAATGTTTCCGTCAAAATAGGAGGAACAGCACAAGTTGGCATTAATGAGCACTTGAGCTGAGAAAGAGAGAGACATAAACTTTATCATATTTTATATATATATATATATATAAAACAGGAAGAGAGTGTGTATAAATAATAATAATTCTAATTATGATTATCATTGTTTTGTTAATTCAAATACTGTTAAAATATTACTACATATAAAATTTATAATATACTATATTTAACATATTACTATAATTCATTATAAATTGGCTAGATATTGTTATATTTTAATTATATAATTATATCAATTATAAAAAATGAAAATAATTAATAATAATAATAATAATAATAATAATAATAAAAATAATAATAATAATAATAATAATAATGATTATTATTGCTGTTGATGTACACAAACACATATTCCCTCTTCTTTTCAAGTAGCATTGTTTATTGCTATACCACAAGGATATTTCTTCTCGTAGCTTTGCTTTTGATAGTAAAAAGTATAAACCTATAGGAAAACCAGAGCGATGTCTATGAAAAAAGCAATAATTTTGATACTGAGAAAAGACAGGAATCGATCCGAGTCATTGCAGACGCATCGGACGCATCAGACGCATTGCAGACGCATCGGACTTAATCAGTACAACATTGTGAAATGTTCTGAAAAGTAATGGAAAAGCAAAAGTGTGAAGAAAAGAAAGGTTTTGCTCATGATCCAAAACATACAAGATGGATGGATGAAGCACGATGGTGGTAGTGTATTGAGTTGGATTTGCATGGATGATCCTGGAGCAGCTACGTACTTCTCACTAATCTTTAATGATGATAGATGGATTTGAACAGCAGAATGAATTTGGACGTCTAAAGAAACATTCGGTCTGACAGATTTAAGCAGAAAAAACTTATTCAGAGGTAAAAAACCAGGAAGGTGTTTTTAGACCAATGAAGAATCTTTCCCAAAACAAACACCTGAAGGAAAGTGCAACACAAAGATGGAAAAGTTCTTTAAAAGAGCGATGCGACAGTCTAAAGAGGTTTAATGACTGAGTATCGCAAGTAGGAGATGCATGACCGAATATTACGTATTATTTCATTTCATAAACTTCAAAGCGATGTGTTTCAACACTTTTGCACTCCTGAAGATCAAAAATCATTAAATAAAAGCTGCTCAATTGCCTGATATTTATCTTAAAAAATACATATTGGAAATACAAAAAAATTCTGTGTTAATTTTGGAATTAAACATCTTAAACATCTTAAACATCTTTGTTTTACTGTGTAAAAGTGTGTAACAAACTCACGTGCAGTGTCGGAGTCGAGCACCATGATCAGGACAAAGCCCAGGACGAGAAACACACGACTCATCTTCATTGTTTTCAGAATTTGTGTGTGTGTGTGTGTGTGTGTGTGTGTGTGTGTGTGTGTTTTTATAGATTACAGCTATACATATATATTTATTTAAAGGGCGATCTATTCTTCCTACAGTTATCATAACGAGGCACACACAAACACACACACACACACACACACACACACACACACACACACACACACACACACACACATATCCTTCCTTTCCTACACTATAATTTCTTTTGGCGTACACAAAGAGGAAAAGTGTGAGAATTGATAAAAGCATGTCCTGTAAACTCTGAGATTCTGCACACATAAACGTGCACAAACACACACACACACACACACACACACACACACACACACACGTTGTAGCTCAGTTGTTCCTGTAGGACCTGATGACCTCTAAGATTGTAATTGTTGAAAGAGAAGTGGTGCTCAGTGGTTGTAAAATTGGACATTATTGGAATGTTATGAGGTCAAATCCCAGCACCACCAAACTGCCACACCTCAGCAAGGCCCTCATCCCTCAACCCTGTATATATGAGATAACTGTAAGGGTGTCTCTTAAATGCTGTAAATGGAAATGGAAGTAAATTGCTGTAGAATAAGGGGAATAAAACACTTCGGTACATGGCGTTATACGAAGGGCATTTTAATGTTACAGGTATATAAATAGATGCTAGCATGGCGGTACTACACGCAGTAGTATGTGGCTAGCATGTCCTATTACTAGCCGGTCCAGAGACCGTTAATCACGATGGCAGACAACAGTGTTGGTGCATGGAACAGCGCATGGTGCTGAAGTTTCTTGTGAAGAAAAGCCGTAAAAACCCGTGGATATCTACTAGAGACCGACTTTATACATTTAAAAAGTCTCACTTGGACTTAAACCACCCTCATAGAAAGGTAATAATTGCTGTGGTTCTGCTTCATCGTTGAAAAATTAATTTCCATTTTTAAAGTGTGTGATATGTAGCAGCACTTATACAAAGAAGACTTCCTTCAACATTTCTAACTACTACCACTAATAATAATAATTATAATAAACACATCTCATTTATAAACGTTTTAATAATGCGTAGAATATTATACTAATTATAGAACATTATACCGCTTTCCTCTTTACACTTCCTGTTCACAAATCTCTCAGCACATCTGATCTTTCGCAGTTTGGTAATGTAAGAGCTTCCAGGAGCCGACACCCTCATAATCAAGTGCAATCTTTTTCTAAGTCATGTTGCTCAGAAATTTGGGTCACATATTATTTATCAATCTGTAACTAATCAGTCAGCAGTGTATTTAGTTTTCTCAGTATTAGGACATCTGACTTTTCCAGCCATATATGGTTCTTCCTTTAAATTGCTTCTCCAAACAATTGTACAGGACGACTGTGGATTTGGTAACCCTTCACTTGAACTTGGAGCACCAAACCTGTTCCAGCATGAAAATGTCCCTTTGCACAAAGCAAATTCATGAAGATCTGCTTTAAATGGATGGCCTTACAGAGAGACGTTTCACATATGGAGGTGAAAACCATTTTACTAAAGCAACAAACCCAGTTAAGACTCCAAACCTCTACACTACAACCACCAACTGTGCACCTACAACATCTGGAGCAGTTCAGAATCAATATTTGTCTAATAACCTGACAAAAACATTACCTTTTCAATAAAATACAACCTACTCACCAGAAATGCAGACTCAAAATGTGCAGCGCCCCCCAGAGGCTGTAATCCAGTGGTACCGCTCGTATTCACTGGTCTGGAAGTGGAGAATAAACTCCTTCCCGGGCTGAGACACGCTAGCTAGCTTCAGGGTTGGACGACCTCCTCATTATGTCTAGATTTTCTTCAAAATGTATTTTTTTTGTGTCCAAGACCAAAACAATATCTCTTCCTCCATAGGAGTAAAAAAGTCTAACTCGGATGTATTAACGTGTGCAGAGCTACACACTTGTTTTGACAGTCAAACTCTGCTGTAACAGTTTCCCTCTGACCAACCAATCAGAGGAAAAACAATACTGACACTCTTCTGGGTCAGCGAGCTGCCCTGTGAGGAGAATCTGAAATCTAAATGGTTAAAGAAACAGGCTCATTGATAATAAGATATAAAGGCCAGCAGTACTGACTCTGAAGGCTCTGAGCAGATTAGATTGACATGGCAGCAAATAGAGGCTGAAATCTGATATGACAAAAAATCTAACATCCACATACACGTACTGGAGGAAGTGCAGCCAAGAGAAACACTACGAAATGAAGAGAATAAACTGTTGGGAATAAATTAATACAATTTCATGGAACAAATATTAGAATTTAGGTTGTAAATGTAGGTCAGTGCTTCTGAAAGTGTTTGGACCAGTAGAGAAGTCTTTGCTGGCCCTGACCGCCTGCCACTGCTATAAATTGACCCAGAACATTAACACTGTTGAATCCAGCATATACATACAGTTTAATATTATCCAAACAGAACTAAAATGCCACAAATGCTCAAATCTACCACAGGCAGTTCAGTATTTAACCAGCAGAGGGCAACATTACACATAGTTTTGTACCATTTCTGTCTCGTTTCCTGTGATTGTGTGCACCTGTATTATGTTCCCTTTGATTAGTTTCTCTGAATAAATTCTGTTTTCAGTCCTCACCTTCTGTTGTTCGGGTAAATTCTTGACTTGTATCAGCTTTTGGTTTCATTTGCTTTTGGTTCTTGCATTGGCGAAAACTGATCAGCTTTTATTCAGAGCTCAGAGCTCTATAGCAGGAGATCCTCAAGAGTGGAACTTATTATGACAGCAAATGGAGACAAAATGGGGAATTTAATGTTTAAAAAAAGAAGCACATACCAATCTTATGCTGTCCACAAACGTTTGTCCATATATAAAACACTGACGTCCCATGTGGACTCCACCACCATCTATGATAGCTAGTGAATATTTACCAACATTTCCTCTCAAGGTCATAATGGCAGCTAAAGACAGCTAAGGATAAAATCATTAAGATGTTGTGTGTGTGTGTGTGTGTGTGTGTGTGTGTGTGTGTGTGTGTGTGTGTGTGTGTGTGTGTGTGTGTGTGTGTGTGTTAGTTACACACATTTCCATCAGAGAAAAATAAATTAAATGAGAAACTGAAAAAGCAAAACTCAGTGTAAACTTATTTAGTGGAAACTGGTGTGAAACTGAACATGTGGCAATACTGTTGTAATAATTATCTGATCAAAATTAACATCTGGTTAATTTATTATTATTAATTAGAACTGAGAAAGAGGTTCAGCACTTGTGGTTTTTACTATATAATACCAGTAAAACAAAAAATATATTATTTTATTAATTACTACTGGAGGACTTGCAGGTTAAAACATATCTGCTGTGATGAACTTTGTGAGACTTCTGGTTGTCCCAGATCTCCCTAAAGTCTCAAGCCTTCTGACTCTCTCTTTTGAGTTTCTAGTTTCATTCTGATCACACCGCAGTGTCCTTAACCATTAGTTAACAATAAACATACCTTAAACTTTCTTTCGGCTTCTCCCGTTAGGGGGCGTCACAGCGGACCATCCGCATGTTTGATTTGACACATGTTTTTACGCTGGATGCCCTTCCTAACCAACCCTCCCCATTTATCCGGGCTTTGGACCAGCACTAAGAGTGGCTGGGGTTGGTTCCCTGACCAGGGATCAAACCCGGGCCGCAGCGGTGAGAGCGCCGCATCCTAACCACTAGACCACCAGGGGACCTTAACAATAAACATACCTAATAATCGATATTCCTGATCCTCTCTCTTTCTTTCTGTTGAGCTACACATGTTCTTGGGGCACCACTGATCCTGTTCCTTTCTGCTCTCCTGACCTGCCTGATTTAAGCCTTACTTTTGGAAAGAGTTCTTTACATCTGGAGGCCACTCACTACAGTTAAAGATGTTCTCCACACTTACACACTTGTTGATGTTTGCTACATTGGCTCATTGCTGCAATTGTTATGAACGTTTGTATGGGTTCCTTTTTGAGTCTGGTTCCTCTAAAGGTTTCACAAAGGGAGCCTCAGGGAGCTTCTTCTTACCACAGCTGCCACTGGTTTGCTTATTAGGGATAAACGTATAATTTATGATTGAGTGAAATTTATATTTGTAATGTACTTGTATGTGCTTTTGTAAAGATTCTTTGGGGTCATTTCTACTTTTTTAAGTGCTTTAAAAATCGAATTGAATCGAATTTAATTGTAATTGCATTGTATTTGAATTACATGTAGTACAATGAGGGGTTGGAAATGTACAAAAGCTCAACAGGGAGTCCCGTAATGACCAACTTGAAATGGCCGTCTCTCTGTCCGAACTCAAAACCACTTAATGATGCTTTTACACCGATTACCTGCAAAAGAGCATCACATAGTAACTGGAGCTTCTGGGATAAAAGCTTGTGTACTGTATGTAGCTGTGGACTTGCCTGAGAGTGAGAGTGAGCTCAGAGTCTGATGAAGTGATCGCAAATTTCCCCAAAACGCATGGTCAAATGCCAAAAAAATGGCTTTCATGAAGAGATTTTCACAAACAAGTCACAATTAGTGCATCTGTGATTATAATGTTATGATCCAGTGCTGATGGTTGGAGGATGAAACATTTACTATTGACTGGGCTTTGTTTGATCATCAAACCTTTAAAGTACAAGATTTATCAATGAAAAACCAATAAGTAAATTGGCCAAATTAGCTTTTACTGATCAAAGGAATCTGGAATCCTGAGTGCACCAGAACAGGGCAGCCGACGTGCTTCAAACGCTGGGAGTGAAAAATGAGTTTTTTGATAACGTCCCTGGTCAGAACAGAGTCTATCTCAAGCACCATCTCTGTCCCTCCTCCGTCCTCATCACCAAACTCCCCAGCCTTGCGCCGAGTTCTAAAATCTCTCAGTTTATCTGAACTTCTGCAAAAGTGTAAAGAGCTTGTAATGTTTCAAAAAATTTATCAAACGCAATCATCTTCTCTCCCACATGGCTGATCAGTTTAGCATCACTCACACACGTTGCGAAAGCAGCAGTTACTTTTCAACATCGTATTCCCACCGTTTGTGGTAAAAGCTACACTCATTCACCGTTGCATGAAAATTGTCGTGAGATCGAGCGAAAGTGAAGCAGGTCAAAGTGCAAACATTTTTTAATAGAATAGGACAAATATATAAAACAATGAAAACAATGACAAAGACACAAATCACAAGTTTGGAGAAAACTGAGCCAGTGGTGAAGGGAAACCAATAATCTTCTGAAATAGTTGAATGATCCTTTTCTTGTAGTTTGGGGTATCGAGCATCTCTGGAAATGACCCTACTGATCTCCTCATGGGAAGGAAGATTAGAACACTCGTTCCTGTATCTCACCTTTAATTCAAATTCTTTTTTCTTGGTAGTATTTAACAATGGATATTGTCTCAAAGCAGCTTCACAGAGATAAAGTTTTTTTTTTTTAATAATTGGAAGTTTATTCCTAATGTGTGAGCCAGTGGTAACTGTGGTGAGAAAGAAACTGAGCCAGTGGTAACTGTGCATGAGAAAGAAACCTTGTGAGGAACCAGACTCAAAAGGGAACCCGTCCTCATCTGGGTGGCACCAAATGTCCATTCTATACAGGTCCATGGTTGTTGAGGTGTGCAGGACAGTGATAAATGTTTAAATGAGGAACTGTTCATGCATACTGTGGTCCTGAGGGGTGCTGAGAGTTTAGTGGTTAAAGCGTTGGACTTTGTATCCGAAAGTCATGTGTTTAAATCCCAGCCACACCAAGCTGCCATTCCTGGGGCCCTGAGCAAGACCCCTAACCCCATGGCTGCTCAGGTGTATGAATGTGATAACTGTAAGTCGCTCTGGATAAGGGCGTCTACTGAATACCATAAATGTAATGTCAAATGTTCTGAGTCATTATAGCAGATGTGGATGTTAATTACAGTCCAAATCTATCCTGAGTTGCTCAGGAACCATCCTCATCTGCATAGAGTATCTCTAATTGAAGAGAGGGAGGAACCGGGCAGATCCAAAAAGAAAAACAGGACAGGAACACGGGTTACTGGTACCTCAGGAGCATGTTTATCTCAACAGAGTATTATTACTGTTATATAAAAGTTAAAGACCCTGAAAAGACCAGAAGGTAAAAAGGCATGAGAGATCTCTGGAATAAGAGAAGACCCCCACACCACCATCAACCAGTGTCCAAAGTATACAATCTGCATACACCTGCACCCGGAAGAACATGTATGGGTCAAAAATGGTCAGGAAAGAAAAACTTCTGTGTCTACAGCTGGAACGCTGAAGTCTAATCTTGTAAAGACACTCCAAGGTGCGTGAGTAGGAACAAGTTTCTGATGTCTCCAGGTTCTGGGAGTCCACCTGCCACACAAACATTCAGACGATATGCCAGCAGATACTTTTGGAAAATCAATATCTGTCCAAGATTAGAGCTCCTGCAGGGTGTCTGAAGGAATTCAGTTGTAGTTAGAGTTGGAGCAGAATAAACCCCACACCTACTCGAACATCTAATATATAGAGCTTAGCTCTGGATATTCAGCACAACACATATGCACACATGAACTATTTTACAATGTGAATAACAACATGGACATCTACTGAATTTTACCTCTGCAGGA
>JBCEWE010000334.1:30000-45000 GCA_039877035.1 Silurus lanzhouensis | reverse complement strand
AATCAGGTCACTGAAAAACCTCTCATAGATAAGCACACAGAGACCAACTTTCAGCTACAAAGGCTTCTGAAAGCCATTATTTATGGATGTACTTCTAACTAGGTCTACAAAAAGTGTCTCCTGAATATACTTTTCAAGATTTCACCCGATCCACACATTCCAAACAAACAATCATGAGTCGTGCAGTGAAGATCAGCTGGAATTGATCCACATGTGGCAGCCATACTGTTTCTTCATCTCCACATGCTTTTGATAATCGTGAGTTTGAGACACTGATGAATATTTCAAAGCCTCAACACATGATAAAAATCATGATTGTTTCAGAACAGAGGTTTTATATATTATAAAGGAAAATGAGCTGAGACTCAAAATGAATGGAACAAACTGCTTTTAGGTGTGTGTATACTGTGTGTGTGTGTGTGTGTGTGTGTGTGTGTGTGTGTGTGTGTGTGTGTGTGTGTGTGTGTGTGTGTGTATATATATATATAATAAAAAGAACAATCAGAGATGCATTTCCCATCATTTTCAGAATCTGCATGAAAGCGTTCACTGTTCCAGTGACAATTTTTACAACACTGCAGCTTTTTAGGTGATATTTGATTGTATAATTGTTTTGTGTGAGTGTTTCTATAGGTCTAATTATGTGTGTGTGTGAGTGTGTGTGTGTGTGTGTGTGTGTGTGTGTGTGTGTGTGTGTGTGTGTGTGTGTGTGTGTGTGTGTGGTTGTGTGTGTGTGTGTGTGTGTGTGTGTGTGTCAGGAACTCACGCCAGTGTGCAATCATATGAATAACTGTTTTTCTTTATTGCAATGTTCAATAACAAGAAATTAAAATTTCAGAATGGGAATTGATTGATGACGTGACTTGAGTACTTTTTGAGTACGTTTTATTTGTGAGTTTCGGAATTCGTTCTTATTGAAGCTGCTCAATTATGATTTTTTTTGTTTCTTGGGTCTTTACTAACACACAGGCTGGGGAACCTAGGAGTCGTAACACTGTAACACACACACACACACACACACACACACACACACTGTCATTTTTACAAATGGCTTACATCAGATTGCAGATATAAAATAATATTATTATCTTCATATCATAAGATTATTATAATATGTATAAAGAGATCAGGTGTTTAGGATTCGTGTCTTAACTCAAACTCTTACATGAAGCCCTGCTGTGTGCACTGAGAGTCCGTCTTTTTCACCTTCAGGATGTTACGAGGAGGAATTTTACCCGAAAAGAATTTGAAACAGCATGGAACAGGAAGAGGATCAGGCACTGAGAACGAGAGAGAGGGTCGCTTTCTCAAGTCAGAATTAAAACCTACACATCAGATATTTGATAGTTTATATAAAGGATTTCAGTCTTAAAACATCTGGAAACACAAACAGCGATTCTACGAACAGCAACAACAATGAAAACAATAAATAAATAATAAATACCTAATAAAATTAATTTTAATAAAATAATTTCATAACAATACAATTATTATTAGTATTTTTATTTGCATAATTAATAAAATTATTACTAATAAAACATATTTAACCATAATATAAATAATTACTTCATTATTATTAGCAATCAATTGAATAAATATATTATTTTTGTAATAATCTTGTGCATTTTATATCTTTATTTTATTAACAGATATACAGAGTAGAAGTAATTGTAATAGTAATAATAGATTATTAATAGAATTAGATTTTTTTAGATTAGATTTATTACTATTAATCGAATTAATAATGAAAAAACAATTAAATTATTCTTTAATTGATAAATAATTATTATCAAGGATATTTATATTCATATTTTATAAATATACAGTATATACAGTATACATGCACATATAGAAAATTTAGATATTAAATATAAAAGTGTGTAATAAAGTCACCTTTGGCATCCGAGTCGTGCGCCATGATCAGGACGAAGCCCAGGAGCAGAAACACAAAACTCATCTTCATGTTCGCAAAATGTGTGTGAAGATCTTCACACACACACACACACACACACACACACACACACACACAAAAACCAGGTCTTCTCAGGTTGTGGTCATCAAAGATCTGATAAATTGTTTCTAGACGATAGTAACAACCCTCCTACTTGCTATAAAGACTATATGTTCATATATATATGTGTGTGTGTGTGTGTGTGTGTGTGTGTGTGTGTGTGTGTGTGCGCATTCTATTAGCTATATTTATTAACATGAAGATACTCTCTGTGTCCCTGATGTCGAGGGAACATCTTTATTTAATTATTTTAAAGCTGAGGCTACACACACTGTCACTGTCACTGTCACTGTCACACTCGACGCTGTGTGTCAGTGTTTAATGTGTAAATCATGATTAGTTTCTTCTCTTGATCTTCTACATGCTGTAAATCTTGACTCCACCACAATGTGTTGCTCTTCAGCGGATGCAGTGTTTGAATAGAGGAAGTGGTGAATTGAAGAGATTTGTGTAGAACAAACATGCCTATGAAAGGTGCTATCTAGATCAGAGCTACACACACACACACACACACACACAAACACAAACACACACACACACACACCTTCTGGAAACTTGAAGAGTCATATTTTACTCATGAGTTTATTACATAGTTTATGGTACATAATGCATATATATATATATATAGTACTAGTCAACTGTTTGGACACGCCTACTCCATCAGTGTTTTTTCTTCTCAACAATGTACATTAATACTAAAGACATCTAAACTATAAAAGAACGTGGAGAATTATGTACTAAAAATAAAATGTTAAATAACCCAGAATATATTTTATTTTATCGATTCTTCAAAGTATACATTTTTAGATGGACATCTATGCACATTCTCATGCGCTGGCATTCTTGAGAAGTTCCCAGAGTGCTTGTTGACTGCTTTTCCTTCATTTTCTGCTCCAAATCATCCCAAACCATCTCAACTGGATTTAGATCAGTTGACTGTGAAGACCAGGTCATCTGATGCAGCATTCCATCACTTTAATAAAGTTATCCTCTGCAGCAAAGCTAGCTCTTGATCTTTCTTTTCTTGTAAAGCCAAGCTAAAGACAGACAAGGTGTTTTCTTATGTGTGAAAACACCTTTTCTTTTCTTATCACTGCTATGCAGATGACACTCAACTCGTCTTTTCTTTCCCTCCATCGAATACCACAGCTTCCGCTCGGATCTCAGCATGCTTGACAGACATATCTTTATGGATGAGTGCTCACCAACTAAAACTCAACCCCAGCAAAACAGAACTGCTGATCATCCCAGGTGATTTATCTCCAGGTCAAGATCTACAAATAACACTTCATGACTCTCTGCTCTCCCCTTCAGCCACTGCTCGTAACCTTGGGGTAACTATGGACAATGAACTGTCTTTTTTCCCACATGTCGCTAATTTTGCTCGTTCTTGTCGATTTCTTCTCTATAACATCCGAAGGATTCGACAATTTCTGTCCATACAGGCTGCCCAGGTGCTTGTTCAGTCTCTTGTCATTTCAAGACTTGACTACTGCAGCTCTCTGCAGGCAGGTCTTCCCCTGAACGCTATTCGTCCACCGCAAATGATCCAAAATGCAGCTGCATGACTTGTGTTCAATCAGCTCAAGTTTTCCCACACCACCCCACTGCTGCGCTCCCTCCACTGGCTTCCAGTAGCTGCACGTATCAGATTCAAAACACTGATGCTTGCCTACAAGGCCAAAAATGGACCAGCACCATCTTACCTCAGTGACCTCATCACATCTCGCACTGCACCACGCTGTCTGAGATCCTCCAGCACTGCTCGACTGGTACCACCTTCTCTCAGAATGAGAGGTAAGTACAATTCAAGCTCTTCTATGTTCTGGCACCGAGGTGGTGGAATGAACTTCCCCTAGATGTCCGTACAGCAGAGTCCCTGACTATCTTCAAACGACGACTGAAAACCTACCTCTTCCTGAAATACCTAAATTAGCACTTTCCAAGTTTGTAGAATTCGAGTTATATTTATATTAAGTTTGTAATCTTGCGTACCAGTGTAGATTTATTCATTACTAGAGATTTAAAGCACGTTTGTACGTCGCTCTGGATAAGGGCGTCTGCTAAATGCCACAAATGTAAATGTATATGCAAATGTGTTTTAGTCAAATATATAAATAACTTCTCCATCAGTGGCTCCTTCAACAGTTCTTCAATCATATATTTTAGATTGTCCAATGTGGTTACATTTAACTTTGATGACAGCTTGGAAAACTCATTGCATTCTCTCTTCAGATTCTCGTGGTAGTCACCTAGAATGGCTTTCAGTCCGCAGGTGAGCGTTATCAAGAGTTCATTTATGACATTTCTTGTCTTCTTAATGTGCTTCAGACCATCAGTTGTCTTGTGCATGGAAAAGAGTGAGTACAGAGTAAATAGCGATATTAGTGCTACTACAACTCCTGTACAAATCCATATTATGAAGAAACACTTAGTTAAGTGAAGAGTTAGATAGTCCTATTTAAGTAACTCTCGATCCATGATCGCTTGAAGAAATGAAGTCAATCTGATATTATTTCAAAAACTTTAGTGCATTCCAAAGTGTAGTCTCCAAAACCATCAAACGCTAGGATGAAGCAGGATCTCATGAGGACTGTCCCAGGAAAGGAAGCTTAAGAGCGACTTCTGCTGCAAAGGATTATTAGAATTACCAGCCACAGAACAACAGAATTTACAGACACATTTCAGCATCCACTGCTCAGAGGAGACTGTGTGAGTCAGACCCTCATAGAAGCAAAGAAATTATTACTTCAGAAGAACAACAAGCAGATGAGACTTCTCTGATGATTTTTGTTTCGAACCAATGTGTTGTAATAAACTCACACTGAGCACTCGAGTAGAACGCTTTGGAGCCCAGAATGAGAAACATCTTCATGTTCTCAGGAGGTATGTGAAGCCCTTCTCTTTATAACATTTAAACTTCCAGGTATAGAGTTTCAGTAGATTTTCACATACCTCCTCATCTCACCACTTCCTCCACTGAGGTTATACAAGCTACTGAAATTGTATCTAAATTTATCTAGAAAAGATCTCAACGTTTTTTTAGATGTTGTTCATGACTCATCTGACATCAAATGAAAGTTCATTCCAGTACCTTGATTTGGGAAGAGAGAAGCGTCTTGAGGCCTGCATGCTTTTAGTCTAAGAGATGAGTTGAGCAGTGGTGCAGTGGTGCAGTGGTGGATGATGGAGATGAGCATGGTGCAGTGGTAGAGGATGGAGATGAGCATGGAGCAGTGGTAGAGAATGGAGATGAGCATGGTGCAGTGGTAGAGGATGGAGATGAGCATGGTGCAGTGGTAGATGATTGAGATGAGCATGGTGCAGTGGTAGAGGATGGAGATGAGCATGGTGCAGTGGTAGAGGATGGAGATGAGCATGGTGCAGTGGAAGAGGATGGAGATGAGCATGGTGCAGTGGTAGAGGATGGAGATGAGCATGGTGCAGTGGAAGAGGATGGAGATGAGCATGGTGCACTGAAAGAAGATGGAAAGGAGTATGGTGCAGTGGTAGAGGATGAAACAGGTGGTCGAAGACCCAGAAAAGTTGCTGTACACACAACAGTGTTTATTTGTGGATTATGCCCCGCCCACTCAAAAAGCACAGTCAGCATCGATCCTTTGGCTTAAAATGCTTTCTGATCGAGGGATAATTCTCATCTACATCCACGAGCTCTATTTGTAAACACTTTCTCATAAGACAGTAACGTTTCTGGTGAAGAAACACACGACTCGGCTTTATTTCAATTTGCATTTATTAAGGCAAAAGCGGCCACCATGTGCATCATAATGTGTGTGTTTGTGTGTGTGTGTGTGTGTGTGTGTGTGTGTGTGTGTGTGTGTGTGTGTGTGTGTGTGTGTGTGTGTGTGTGTGTGGTTGGGGGGTGGGGGGGGGGGAGTTGCAGCATTAAGATTTAGCATTTTTTTTGGCAGGGACTTCACGAACACACAGGCCATAGTGGATAGGAGTAGTAACACTGAAACACACAAACACACATCGATACACACTCATTCCACTCTCATTGAATTTGATTTCAATCTTGATCTGTTACATCACAGTATAAACCAGTGTATATCAGTAATCTGTGTGTAAGTGTCAGATACTCACATGAAGCCTCGCTCTGGACAGTGTAAACCCGTCCTTTTAACCTTCAAGATTCTTTGGGGAGGAATTTTTCCAGTGAAAAATTTGAAACAGCAGCTCTCAAAATGCATGTGTTGAATAGCAAACGCTGAGTGAAATAAAGACGAAGTGTTTAATTCAATTCAATTCATTTTTATTTGTATAGCACTTTTATAGATGAACATTGTCTCAAATGTCCTTATAATTGTAAGTTTGTCCATAATAAGCAAGTGGCAAATGTGACAAGGATTAAACTTCCTCAGATAGCAGGAGGGGGGAAAACTACTACTACTAATAATAATAATAAGTCAATTAAATTTTAACATGAAATGTACACTCCTCTCACGTACACTGTAATAATCGCTGCTTTACTTATATTCACTGCATTTTATCAAGTCTACATCTCACACAAGTCATTTTGAATGTGTAATATTTCTGTATATGGGCTGTTCTGTTTTTTTTATAAAGTATTGGCACCCTTTACTTCATCAGTTGAACCAAATGCATGGCTGTGCTGAGAATGTTGAATTATCCACAAAGCAAATACATATTAATAACAAAAATGATGCCACTTTTCATTAATAAACAGGGAACAAGATGCCAATACTTTCGTTTCTTTGGCTTGAGTGTTAAATCCTTTTAAATCTAATAATTGACTTAAATTAGGATTTTAAGAATTCTAATGAATGTGTTATATATTGATATATATATAAAGGATATGCGTGATGAAGTGTGTGCTTGTGTCCTATATATTATATAACAGTATCACTACAACAATAGTAAAAATCTAAAAATAATAAAATAAATAATAAAAGGTAACAAACTCACGTATAGCGTCTGAGTAAAACGTCATGATCAGGACGAGTCCCAGGAGCAGAAACACACACCTCATCTTCATGCACTCGGCTAAAGTGTAAAGATCTTCTTACTTCTCTTGTCTCTGTGTGCGATCTGATTTGCTCTGTGTAGGTTAGAATTTATCTTTTCATACTAAATTCATGTACAACCCCCCCCCCCCCCCCCAATGAACATCTACACCCACCTCCTTAACTTCCTCTGCTCAAACTCTACAGCTTATCTTTTAGATGATAACTGATATTAATAAGTGATAGATTCCAGAGTTACAGCTGATTAAGAGACAGACGAGGTCTTTTAGTCTAATAAATGTGCATAAAAGTCATAAAGGTTATTTCTTCTCTTCTTTAAAAATGTCAAATATTTTGTTTGTTTTATGTATTTTTAATTTAATGAAATTTAATATAATGATCCATCCATCCTCTACCACTGATCCCTTCATCCTCTACACTGATCTCTCCATCCTCTACCACTGATCTCTCCATCCTCTACCACTGATCTCTCCATCCTCTACCACTGATCTCTCCATCCTCTACCACTGATCCCTCCATTCTCTACCACTGATCTCTCCATCCTCTACCACTGATCCCTTCATCTTCTAACACTGATCCCTTCATTCTCTACCACTGATCTCTCCATCCTCTACCACTGACCCCTTCATCATCTACCACTGATCCCTCCATCCTCTACCACTGATCCCTCTGTCCTCTACCACTGATCTCTCCATCCTCTACCACTGATCTCTCCATCTTCTACCACTGACCCCACCATCATCTACCACTGATCCCTCTATCTTCTACAACTGATCCCTCCATCCTCTACCACTGATCCCTCTGTCCTCTACCACTGATCTCTCCATCCTCTACCACTGATCTCTCCATCTTCTACCACTGACCCCACCATCATCTACCACTGATCCCTCTATCTTCTACAACTGATCCCTCCATCCTCTACCACTGATCTCTCCATCCTCTACCACTGATCCCTCCATCATCCACCACTGATCCCTCTATCCTCTACAACTGCTCCCTCCATCCTATACCACTGACCCCTCTATCCTCTACCACTGATCCCTCCATCCTCTACCACTGATCCCTCCATCCTCTACCACTGACCCCTCTATCCTCTACCACTGACCTCTCCATCATCTATCACTGATCCCTCTATCCTCTACAACTGATCCCTCCATCCTCTATCACTGACCCCTCTATCCTCTACCACTGACCCCTCCATCCTCTACCACTGATCTCTCCATTCTCTACCACTGACCTTTCTATCCTCTACCACTGATCCCTCCATCCTCTACCACTGATCTCCCCATCCTCTACCACTGACCCCTCTATCCTCTACCACTACCCCTCTATCCTCTACCACTTATCCCTCCATCCTCTACCACTGACCCCTCTATCCTCTACCACTGATCCCTCCATCCTCTACCACTGATCCCTTCATCTTCTACCACTGATCCCTCCATCCTCTACCACTGATCTCTCTATATTCTACCACTGCACTACTTCTTCATATATTTTCTACCACTGCACCACCATCTCTCCATCATCTACACCGATCCCTCCGTCGTCTTCCACCAATCCTCTCATCCTCTTACACTTTACAATGCTCCCTTCATCAGCTAACCAATTCCTTTAACCCTCAAATCCCTTCAGGATTTGAACCCATGACCTAGAATTTAATTTCTAGTGCCTTAACCACCAAGCTACAAGCATGCAGACCTCAAAACTCTTCTCTGCTCCCAAGACAAGTCAAAGTGCTGAAATGAACTTCCATTTAATGTCAGCTAAGTCATGAGCAGTTATTAAGCCACATCTAATGCACCACAGCATCCAGCAGTGCTTAAATTAACCCTTTTTTTTTAATCTCTGTTTTTCTACCTACTTTGTCTCCCAACATACTGAACATGCATGTGCCTGGTTTCTGTGTATTGCATATATTTGCACTAAAAGAGAAAAGATCAGAATCCTTTTTCTTACATTCACCTTCATATAACCTCAGTAGATTAAGTGGTGAGATAAGCAGATGTGTGAAAAACACTAGGTGGGGAAAAACTGTGAACTTGTGTAAGACAGAGAACAGGAGATAAGATGTGATCAAACTCACTCACCACCACACTAACACATGGAGGTGGAAGTTTAATGGTATGGGGTTGTTTTGGAGCAGAGAAGATTCCAGAAAGTGAAATAAATCCTGAACCATCATGGCTCCCCATTCCATACTTCAGCCCCATGCAGTTCCATCTGGACTGCAGCTCATTGGAACCGACTTCACCATACAACAAGACGAGTCCAAGCGTATGTCTAAGTTCTGTTTGTGTTATTTAGAGAGCAGACAGACATCTGGAGTGATGTCTATCATGTAACGACCTGCCCAATCACCGCACCTAAATCCTACTGAACTGCTCTGAGATGAACTGCATCACAAGAAAGAAAGAAATCTCTATCTAGTAAAGAACATCTTTGAGGAGTTTTACAAGAGGCACAGCAAAGTATTTCAGCTGAATGTTTGGAGCAAACTGTCCGAATGCTGAAAGTGTGTAAAGCTGCTTCTTATCTCACCACTTCCTCCTCTGAGGATTTACTAGCTACTAAAACTTATCTACATTTATCTAAAAGAGATCTAATAGTAACTGGAAAGAAAATGTTTCATCTAAATCATATCTGTGATATTGTTTTACATGTATATTTGATTATCTATATTTAAGTTTAATCATTTTTTTATCCTTGAACTTGAAGCACATGCTAATTGCATTGCATCTTATATTTTCATTACAGAAACAAAAAGAAGAAATTCACTGATTAAATGAAGAGTCGGCTGAACAGCAAATGTATGTCTAGTTATTCCATGAGAGACCAATTTCACAAGTGGTTTTACAATGGTAAATAATGGAGGGAGTGTAATGCAGTGGTAGAGGATGGAGGGAGTGTAATGCAGTGGTAGAGGTTAGAGGGAGTGTAATGCAGTGGAAGGATGAACTGAGTGTAATGCAGTGGTAGAGGTTAGAGGGAGTGTAATGCAGTGGTAGAGGATGGAGGGAGTGTAATGCAGTGGTAGAGGTTAGAGGGAGTGTAATGCAGTGGAAGGATGAACTGAGTGTAATGCAGTGGTAGAGGTTAGAGGGAGTGTAATGCAGTTGGTAGAGGAGGAGGGTGGTAGAGTGGCAGTGTAGAGGTTAGAGGGGTGTAATGCAGTGAGAGGATGAACTGGAGGTGTAATGCAGTGGTAGAGGTTAGAGGGAGTGTAATGCAGTTGTAGAGGTTAGAGGGAGTGTAATGCAGTGGTAGAGGTTAGAGGGAGTGTAATGCAGTTGTAGAGGTTAGAGGGAGTGTAATGCAGTGGTAGAGGTTAAGATACCCTCTGGCAACATGTTAGTGAATTGTTCAATGTGACACAATTTCCTTGCCATGATGAAGTTTCAGATCCCCAACAGCGGTGCTGCTCAGGACCCATCAAGTGACCTAGAGATGTTGCTGCACACATACTCATTATACCAGATAAATGGCCCCATGTTGTACTGCATTCACACAACAGTGTCTCATGGACATTACTCCATCCATTACACCATGTTCTCTTAGGAGCTGCTTTGAAATCGCCCACGTGTCAGTTTTCAGAATTTCTGACTCGAACATTTTTTTTCTCACGTGTCCTCGAGAAAAACGATGTATGGAGCAAAGCATTTTGATTGATTTTTTTTCTAACAAATTATTTTTTTTTATCTAACATATAGATTATATTCTATATAATAAAAATATGTCTGTAGGTCAAGAAACAATTACCATATTGTGTTTAAAATCCCATCGAATGTGATTCATCAACAAAACCATAAATGTAACATGTCCAGATTGCAAAGTCCTTAAGTTTGATTCCTGTCTGATAACAAAATCTACAGTTATTTTAGAGGAAAAAATAGCAAAGAGTTCAGATTTGACTTGAATATAATATATTTAATAATATGTTTCTACAGGTTTCTACAGGCAAAGAAATCGTAAAGGAATGTTTCTAAGACTTTGGGATAATTTAATAAAAGTAAATATATTTTGATATGGGAGTTCATAAATAAATAAAAAAAATGATATTATGTTACAATCAAAAGAATAATTTACTGTAACAGCACAATTATAATCACAAATGTGATGAACAATATTGAACATTGAAAAAAGCTTCAAATTATTAAAAAAATGGAGTAAACAAAGAAGTTATAAATATGAATACATTATATGTTTATTATCCCAGGGGGTTTTTGAGAACACAGAGGCCAGGATTGCTATCTGTTGTGACACTGTAACACACACACACACACACACACACACACACACACACACACACACACACACACACACACACACACACATCAGCACTTCAGTGTATTATAACAAATATTTATGAGTTATTTATCACTATCATCAATTATTCTTATTGCAGATACTCACATGAAGCCGTGCATCGTACAGTGTGAGTTTGTCTTTTCCACCTTCAGGATTCTCTCGGGAGGAATTTTGCCTTTAAAGAACCTGAAACAGCACGGGACGGCGTAGAGGCTGAACGCTGAGTGAGAGAAACCGACAAGCTCTTACAGAATACTCTGGAATTAACTCATAAATGTAAAAAAACATACACGTACATAACCATACACATGCAATGATTTTTTTTTATCGACTGGTCAAGAAATCGTGGAGAATAAAATGAAAACAGTATAAAAAAAAATGTAGAAATTGGAATTATAAAATTAAAAAACAGAAATAGATTACAGTATATTCACGTTGTAGAAATAAACAACATACGACTTCGTAGCAGAACTAAATTGATTTCAATGCAAAATTCAGGAAACTGAAGAATGACACTAAAATCACACGTTTTTTTTAATAGATTGGACGTAATGCACTCAGACGTGTTATTGTTTCCTGTATATGGGATATGGTTTGAATTTTAGGTCTTAAGATTATACCCTGAGTAGAATTTCACTCTATACAACAGCTACTAATAGAGTATAACAACTATATAATTCACTTTACAATAAAATCAGATCATTTGTAAATGTTTTGCTGAAATCCCAATTAAGATTTGTCTCTTTCCATTAACCAAAGGGTTCAGATTGAAATAAATGGGTCATAAAAGACATTATAAATGTTACATTTGTATATACTTAAAAAAAGGTGGACTTAATGTGTAATAATAAACAATATTCTATACTTATACACTTATTGTAGTAAAGATATCCAGAGGAATGTGTAATAAACTCACGCTGAGTGTCCGAGTAGAGCGCCATGATCAGGCAAAAGCCCAGGATCAGATACACACGACTCATCATCATGTCCTCATTAAGTGCAGGTCTTCTTTCTTCTATCGCTTACATTATATTCGCTTGAGTCATATTTTCACTGCCCATTTATTACGTTTATTCGAATGCACATTTTCTCTCAACTGCGAGGCTCTACACACACCTCCTGCGCTAAACCACATCCGCCACTCAGCCTAAATACAAACAAGTCCTGAAGATCTACGGACGAGATTCATGTAGAGGATAGTAACGTTTCCATCTCTCATTCTTTCCACAATAAACAAATGCAAACATGAATGAACAGCTTCTCATTATACTGTTAACAGTGTGTGTGTGTGTGTGTGTGTGTGTGTGTGTGTGTGTGTGTGTGTGTGTGTGTGTGTGTGTGTGTGTGTGTGTGTGTGTGTGTGACAATGTGGGATACATTAGAATTTTTCTATTGACCTCTAGATTGGTTGGTTATATAACCTGTGCTGGTCCTTTAAAGCAATGCTGTTTTTAGAGTTCTGATCAGGTTCCTTCAGTCTTTGAAGCACAGGAAAACCATTAGAAGCCTTTAACTATTATGTTTTGCATGTAGAAGATGCTGCGTATAGGCTGTTCTGGTTCTCTTTAGAAAGTATTGGCACCATTTGAACACGTGCTGAATGAGGAAAACGGTCAAATTTTTCAATGGGAAACAATATTTTTGCATATATTACAAATACCATGAATATGGTGAAAAGAAAGTGTGTAATAAACTCACGTTGGGCATTGGAGTAGAGCGCCGAGATCAGGGTGAAGCCCAGGATCAGATTCACACGACTCGTCATGTTCTCAGCGTTGCATGTGTATGAGTGAATGACGACGGAGCATGAATGCAATCCGTTGACGACTAAAAGCCTCTGCAGATTTCATGCTGAAAACACACATGTGTAAAGGCATTGATGCATCGATGCAGCTTGCATGCTCTCTGTGGTTTCCTATGAGTCATCGCTTACAAGTGTATAGATTCAACAATAACTTTTAAATAGGTCCTTTGGAGTTACCAGCACTTGGTGTGCATTCCTGGTGCATCAGACTGAACTTGCGAGCATGGCGTTTATTTGAAAGATCTCAAGATGTCAGCAGACATTCGGTGACGGAATCGTCGTGCATAATGTCCTAAAACTTCCAGTGCGCATCACACCAAAAAAATAAAGCCATGTAGTCAAAACTCCACTGATGCTTAAGGTGAATCATCCATTCAGCATTTCTGAAAGCTTCAGGCAGTGATTACGCAGTGCACATGGAGGATCAGCAAATACGAGTCTCATTGATTAAGCATGTGGAATAATATCTAATCCAAAGTTCTGTTTCGAACATCTCCTTATGCTAATACACACAACAGCGTAATCCACTTAAAGTGCCATCTGCCCTCTTATGCATAATCATGACTGCTGTGATTGACATGCAGGAGATGGAGTTTGACCCTCCCAAGCAGAAAGCATGCTCTATTCCATAGCTCTATTTGTTCATGAGACAGATTCACACGACTCGATCAGTGGTGCATTAAAAACTTTATTCGAATCTGCACTTCCTTGAGCAACAGCAGCGTTGATCATTTTGGTGAGAAATGTGTGTGTGTGTGTGTGTGTGTGTGTGTGTGTGTGTGTGTGTGTGTGTGTGTGTGTGTGTGTGTGTGTGTGTGTGTGTGTGTGTGTGAGGTTGTGTGTTGCAGCATTAAGATTTAGCATTTTTATTGGCGGTGACTTCAGGAACACACAAGCCGGAGTGGTTACGAGTAGTAACACTGAAACACACAAACACACATCGATACACACTCATTTCACTCTCACTGGATTAATAAATGGATTTTATTTCGATCTTTATAAATTACATCTCTGGATAATCCAGTGTGTAATAAGTGTCAGATACTCACATGAAGCCTGCCTTTGTACAGTGTGAGCCCGTCTTTGTAACCTTCAAGATTTTGTTGGAAGGAATTTTTCCAGTGAAAAAGTTGAAGCAGCAGCTCTCAGATTGCCCGACGTGCATAACAGCCAACGCTGAGTGAAATAAAGACGGGGTATTTAAGTGTAAGATAGAACATTTACATTTATGGCATGTTGCAGACACCATTATGCAGAGAAGTGTACATGTATCTAATTCAAATATCTAAACAGCTGTAGGGTTAAGGGCCTTGCTCAGGGGCCCAGCAGCAACAACTTGGTGGGGCTTTAATTTGAACTCACAACCTTCAGAGCCAAAACACCAATGCCTTAACTACTGAGCTACCAGCTCCCCTTACCACTACCCCCTACCACTACTACCACTACAACTACCAATACTACCACTACTACTTCAACTACCGCTACTACCACTACCACCACTACTACCACTACCACTACTACTACAACTACCACTACCACTACCACCGCTACTACCACTACCACCACTACTACCACTACCACTATTACTACAACTACCACTACTACCACTACCACTACCAGCACTACTACCACTACCACTACTACTACTACTTCAACTACCACTACTACCACTACCACCACTACTACCACTACTACTACAACTACCACTACTACCACTACCACTACCACTACCACTACTATTACCACTACTACAACTACCACTACTACTACCATTACTACCACTACCACCACTACTACCACTACCACTACTACTACTACAACTACCACTACCACTACCACCTCTACTACCACTACTACTACAACTACCACTA
>JBCEWE010000334.1:0-25000 GCA_039877035.1 Silurus lanzhouensis | reverse complement strand
ACGAAAATGTCAGTCTGAATGAAAGCAACTATGTAAATGCTTATGTCACTATCGGAACATGTTACCGTGTGTGTGTGTGTGTGTGTGTTTGTGTGTGTTTGTGTGTGTGTGTGTGTGTGTGTGTGTGTGTGTGTGTGTGTGTGTGTGTGTGTGTGTGTGTGTGTGTGCAATTCTGCTTTGATCACAGTGCACAGTTATAAACCACATTTCAGCTTAGCTGGCACTACTGAGTCAGAAACAGTGTACCAACCACATTTCTTTCTTTTTTTTAATTCTTTTTTTTTTTTTTTCTTTTTTTTCAGGGGCACCGAAACTCAGAGATAAAACAATACGTTCTCACTAGTGTCATTCTCTAAGATGTTCTATTAATAAGTCATGAGTTTAGAACTTTATTTGCATTTGAAATTTGTTAAGCATCAATAACTTTGCATTGTGTGTGTGTGTGTGTGTGTGTGTGTGTGTGTGTGTGTGTGTGTGTGTGTGTGTGTGTGTGTGTGTGTGTGTGTCGCAGCATTAAGGTGCAGGTTTATGTTTGACGATGATTTCACGAACACACAGGTTAGGGAATTTCGGAGTAGTGACACTGAAACACAAATAAACACACACACACACACACACACACACACACACACACACACACACACACACACACACACACACAAACACACACACATGCATCAGAACACATAATTACTGTCATGTCATTGATATATTTTATAAATTACATTTTTCTGTATTAAAAATAAATCAGTGTGTAACTGTCAGATGTTAGATACTCACACGTAGCCTTGCTGTGGACAGCGCATGTCTGTCCGCTTCACCCTCAGGACTTGATGACGAGGTATTTTTCCGGTGAAAAACCTGAAACAGCAGTCTGTAGGTGGTGCGACAGCGACAGCTGAGTGAAAAGAGGAGAATCAGTCAAACAGAAACTCAAAATGATTTAAGTGTTTTTCAGTTCTTTTGTTACAGTAATGAAACACTTACTATTACTGTATTAATGTACTGTACTGTACAGGGGAGTTCAGGTCTGTTTTTATTCATCTAATTATTACTACTAGACATAAATAATAATAATAATTATCTTCTTCTTCTTCTTCTTCTTCTTCTTTTTCTTTCAGCTTCTTCAATTAGGGGGCGCCAGAGCGGATCATCCGTCTCCATACCACCTGTTCTCTACATCTGCCTCTTTCACACCAAATAAATAATAATAATAATAATAATAATAATAATAATAATAATAATAATAATAATAATAGTGATGATAATACAATTATCATCACTATTATTATTATTATATTATTATTATTATTATTATTATTATTATTAGATGTATTTAATACAGCACAAGCATTATAGATAGATAGATAGATAGATAGATAGATAGATAGATAGATAGATAGATAGATAGATAGAAATATAAAAATGAATAAAATAGTATTTTTTTATATCAAGCTAAATTTTTTTAGCATAAATATGTTAAATGTATTTTTTATTCTATATACATATTTACATATTATTATTAGTATTATTATTAATATTATTATTATTATTAATAATGAATGTATTTAATACAGGAAAAGGAAAAGCATAATTATACATTAAATTATATATATAGTAATATATAATCTATTATAATAATATATATATATATACAGAGAGAGAGAGAGAGAGAGAGAGAGAGAGAGAGAGAGAGAGAGAGAGAGAGAGAGGTAAAGAAAAGAAAAGAAAAAAAGAGAAAAGAAGAATTTTTTTCCTTTTTTTTTGTACATGTAGGACTCTTGTGATCATCGTTGCTGTATAATATATACACAGAGAAGCTATTTATCAAATCAATATTCTAAAAGTCATTATGACTGTAAAACAGTTACTGTACATGAGCTCCTGGTTTGACTAAACTATTGGCACCCGCTACCCTGTCCATAAGTTAAGCGAATTGCGAATCATCCACCACTGAGAAATGTCTAACCTCAGTTTTATATGTATCTAGTTTGTATATTTATAATACACTTTCTGGATTCAAGTATTGGGACACCTGACGTTTTCCATCATATCTGCTTCTTGGCACAATTTTGGAGGCACACAATTGTATATGACATCTTTGAAGCATGAAATTTTCCCTTCACTTGAACTAGGAGACCCGAACCTGTTCCATCAGGACTGTGCCGATGTGCTAAAAGCCAGCTCTATGAAGATCTGCTCTACATGGGTTGGAGTGGAAGATCTCCTGCTACAGAGCTCCAAACCTTATTGAATATAATAAATGTGAACGCTGACTGCACCCTGGACCTCCTCACCTTCTCACCTCCTTCAATACGTGACTTTATTAACACCCTTGTGGCCAAATGAGCACAAATCTCCACAAAATCCAGTGGAACATCTTTCCAGGGGAGTGAAGCTCATTATAACAGTAAATGGACAGAAACTAAACGTGGAATAGGATTTTTTTTTTTAAACCATAGCAATTTTATGGTCAAGTGTCCACAAACTTCTGTCTAAATTTCTAAATAGGTAACATATATGTTTTTATATACATGTAATAAACTTACGTGCAGCATCAGAGTAGAACACCACGATCAGGATGAAGCCCAGGACCAGAAACGCACGTCTAATCATGTTCTCAGCAGGTGTTTCTCTTTTCTTCTCTTTTTCAGATCTGAATTGATTTTATCTTTTTTTCTTTTTTACTCTCTTTTTATACAAACCTTTATATGAAGGGAGTTTTCCCCCCACCCCTGTACTTACCACATCCTTCAGTAAGAAGACATCTGCTGAAGATCTATTATCAAGATCTATCTAAAAGATAAGTAACTGCTCCATTTACCAAATAAACACGAAATGCATGTTGAATAGGCCAAACGTCCATGAAACCAGCGTCTGCTTTTATAGATGTTCTCTAATTATCAGTAAGAAACGTGTGTGTCCAGCTGATGGTCGTTCGTGAAGAACGTAAGAACTTCACGTTCTCTTCACGCTGGTTTAAATCTGTTTTAACTTCATGAGCATTTTGTTTTTTACGTTTTTGCCGTAGTTGTCGATGAACCTTCAGATAATAGATAAAAGATCGTACACCAATACGTTTTACTGTAGTCAAATAAAGCGTGTGATGGAAGTTGACCAAATATTCAGATGCTAATATTACTGCTTCCACTGTTCTGCTTCCACTGTTTTAAACTCCAGTTCTGTGTGTATTTACCTGTGCTGCATATCAGTGCACACAACAGCAACTATTATTGTTTTTCTACAGATTTGTTTTCAAATTAGACACTCGACCGCCATCCCACTCTCCACATTACACAACAGCCACGTGCGAGGGCGAAGGCTAAAATGTGCTTCCCCTGAAACGTGTGAAACCAGCTGACCACATTTTATTCCGATCTGATCTGATCTGATACCCACACGGCATCACCGGGCGCGATTATACACTCATATTGAAAGTGCTGTCATGATTATTCTGCATGCAAGAACTCTGAGAGGCCAGAGAGGAATTGTTTTTTACTGCGAATGCCCAAAAAGAGAGAGAGAGAAAGAGAGAGAAAGAGAGAGAGAGAGAGAGAGAGAGAGAGAGAGAGAGAGAGAGAGAGAGAGAGAGAGAGAGAGAGAGAGAGAGAGAGAGAGAGAGAGAGAGAGAGAGAGAAAGAGAGAGAGAGGAAGAGAGAGGAGGAGAGAGAGAGAGAGAGAGAGAGAGAGAGAGAGAGAGAGAGAGAGAGAGAGAGAGAGAAAACATTGCACAATGATGTTGCAGTTCAATCATAACTTTATTTGAAGCCTTTATTTATTTATTTATTTATTTATTTGCCTTAAGCAATGATTACATCCATAATATTCATAATAAATTGCTGATAAAAGTGGAATGTGATGAATATATGAATAAGGGGTGTGTGTGTGTGTGTGTGTGTGTGTGTGTGTGTGTGTGTGTGTGTGTGTGTGTGTGTGTGTGTGTCGCAGCTCAGTTGCAGCTTGAAAGTGCAGCTTTTCAGTTTACGCTGACTTGACGAACACACATGCCAGAGAACCGGTTAGTAGTGACACTGAAACACACACAAGCAGAACACACACTCATCAACTCACATCTCATCTTTCAGGGTTTCTTTTTTCTATATAATTATATGATAAAGCAGAACTCCGTGTGTAACTGTCAGGGACTCACATGAAGCCTTGCTGTGGACAGTGCGAGCCGGTCTTTTTCACCTCCTTGATGCTTGAAGGAGGAATTTTGCTTTCGAAAAACTTGAAACAGCAGCCCTCAGCTTCAATACTTTCAGCTGTGTGAGAGACGGGGAGGTGTTTAAGTCAAACAGAAATACAGATACAATAATTGTGCAGAAAATAATATTTTATTTTTCAGTTCATAAAACTAATCCCCATATTATTATTATTATTATTATTATTATTATTATTATTATTATTATTATTATTATTGTTACTATTATTATTATTATCATTATTATTATTATTATTATTATTATTATTATTATTATTAATACTACTATTATTATTATTGGTATTATTATTATTATTATTATTTATATTATTTTATTGTTACATTATTATCTTATATTGAAATTTATTATAGTAATTATCACATTTCTTTTCATTTAACAAAATATATACTAAAATGTTTGGTTGTTATTATTATTATTTTTATTATTATTATTATTTACAGTAGCAGGTATAGTAGTATAGAGCAAAATAAAAGTAATATTATTATTTTTATTATTATTATTAAAATAGTAAAATAGAGTTACACACTCACACACAGACACACAAACACACGTATATATATATACTTTCGCAGATACGAACAAACCTGTGCTCAAAGTGAAATTTGCTCGGAGATGAAAAAATCCAAAACGGAGGAGAGCGGCCGCGAGCTAGTCGCCGACCGTAACGAGTCTACATGATGCGCACTGTCGATTTTATATATATGTCGATTAAATATATGTCGATATTATAAATTTTTGTTATTTTTTTATTACTTGAAACAAAATATTGATTACAGTATTTTGATTATTTTGATTTGTTTTAGTTTATTGTATTGTTTAGTTGATAGTATTTATAGCTCTTACATCATTAGGAGATATGTGTAGTCAATAACAAACTCAGTAACAACTTCCGATCTAATTTATGGTATAAACGGTTGTTGGGAACGTAACTCGTTCGTAAGGTGGGGAGCGTCTGTATATGTGTGTGTGTGTGTGTGTGTGTGTGTGTGTGTGTGTGTGTGTGTGTGTGTGTGTGTGTGTGTGTATATATATATATATATATATAAAATGCTATTTCTCATATTATACATTTCTTAGTTTTTTCTACACAAAGAGGATGAATGTCATATGTGAAATACATGAGTGATTTTTCAGACACATCGTTTTCCCCACCTTATCATAGTAAGTGTGAATCGAGCGCACAAACTTGCACACTCAATTTAGTTTTTATGTTAAACACATGCTCATGACATGCTGTCAGAGATGTCAAAAATCAGATCTAAGCTTCCACTGCTTGGCAGCTTAAAATGACCTCAAGGGACGAGGGTAAGCAGACCTGCGTTACTGACCAATTGCAATTTCCAACCATGCAAAGGTCGATAGCAGACATTTCACATCAGATCAGTTAGTTGAACCAAAACCACCAGCCTTAGAGACCAAACAATGAAGCATGGTGTCAGAATTCAAATAGGTGGGGGGTGGGAAAGCAATTAGGGTCCTGGATAATAACAGACATGTGACAAGAAACATTATATGTAGTGGTAATAATAATAATAATAATAATTATTATTATTATTATTATTATTATTATTATTATTATTATTATTATTATGATTATTATTATTATTATTATTATTATTATTATTATTATTATTATTATTATTATTATTACTACAATTTAAATCTTATTTCTATATTTCACCTACACAACACATCAGGATGCAATCACAGGTAAAAAAAGTAAATGAATAAAGGTAGTATTACCTTTATTATATAGTTTAATAAAGGAAAGGTCAGGGTAAAGCACAGGACAAACTGGACTAGGCACAAAACCATGTATCAGGATCAGGATAATTGCAACATTAATCTTTTACTATATATTGTATTAACAAACTTACACAATTAACAATTGTTAAATTATTATAAAATACATGTATATATAAGTTTGTATATACAGATACCAAATAGTGGGTTAGTGTTAAAATGGTGACTGGACCCAATGAGACTTGATAAGGGCAGTAATGAGACTGCAACACCTCCACCCATGGAGATAAAATACCTGGGGAATTTACAAAGACCATATGGCTAAAAGTGTTGGTTCTTTCCAAAAGTATTACACAAAGTTGGAGGCAGACAATTAAGTAGGACGTTATTGGATAAAGTTCAATAAAAGTTTCCAAGTCACTTGAACTAAGACACCCAAAGCTTTTCCAGCAGGACAATTCTCCTGTGCACAAATCCAGCTCCATGAAGCATGATTACTGACTGCACCCCAGGCCTCCTCACCTCATCTACATCAGTACCTGACTTTACTAACACACTTGTTGTTGAAAGACCACAAATCTCCACAAATGGAGGAAACTAAATTTAGAAAACATTTAGGAAACGGAATGTTCAAAAACTGCATATGAAACTTGCTCAGGTGTCCACAAACCTTTCCCCAATGCATACCTAATCATACTATCCAACATCACATACTTTATATAAATATTGTTTGTGTGTAAGAAACTCACGTTTAGCCTCTGAGTAGAGCGCCATGATCAGGATGAAGCCCAGGACCAGAAAGACACGACTCATTTTCAATGTTCTCAGGAGGAGTGCGAGAAACTCTTCTCTTCTCTATAACATCTAATTGGCTTGAATCGGAGTTTATGGCACTTTTTATACAAAAGTTTATCTAAAAGTAGATTTAATCTCTCGTCCGCTGCACCACACTTACTCACCACATCCTCCGCTTATTAGATCTTTGATCAAGGTTCATCTAGAAGAAAATAGCAAAAGTACCATCTTGTTTTATCTGAACATTACAAAATGTTTGTGTGGTTAAATAACACGTTTTTATTTTGATTGCGATATGATGATTGCTTTTACCTCTAATGTTTTTGCCTTCTCAGCAAAAAACACTGTTTTTGTGTCAGGTCCCCACAATCCACTAACCAGTTAAGCTGTGTATTGGCATGAATCTGCTGATAAGATACATATCACGAAACAGGGTTTGTGATACTGTATATACACTGTATATAACTTCCGTACAATTCTACAGACAATGTACATATTACATTTTTTTATACCCCTCATTCTCTACACATATTGTGCCGTACCCTTTTTACATATTGTTTTGCAATACATAAACACAGTTAGTATCATTGTACATGATCATCTTTTTATAACTTTTTCAAACATATGCACAAGGGCATTAAGAACACCTAATATGGAGCGGGATTGATGATGATGATGATTGTATTATATTAGTAGTAGTAGCATTAGCATTAGGCTAGTAGTTGAAGCATGATCTTAGTGCTAAGTATTGTTTTACGTCTAAAAGCTCCAATCCATTCCATACTCTAACTTTAGGCCACAATTATAAGTGCAAGCACAAACAATACATGTAGTTTCCGAGCTTATTAAAGATAATTAAAAAGGCATTTTAATAAAATTTTTCCAGCTAATAAACAAACCGAACATAAACGAACCATATTGCCATCGGCGCAAATCAATCAACGCTGCTATTACTTTCGTGAGAAGTGCCTTAGCAGCGCCTGCAGAAAACAGATGGATATAAAAGCTAAAATGAGTGGCGTGCACTTAAGCTAGTGCTTCCTGTCACTGTGTAAGAGATAAGAAGACTCCTATCTATCTAACGGTCGGGACTCAAAACGAAACAACTGCCACGAATCTTGAGATTCGTTTTTGAGAAACGATCGACTAACAACATATCGCGATACTCAAAAGGCAAGTATCAAAAGGCAGGTATTTAGCATGGATGACTTTTTAGTTGCTCATGATTAGACATTTATTTACATTTATCTAAATGTAGGCAGATGCTCTTAACCAGAGCGACTTATATTTTTATATCATTCATACAAATGAGCAGCTATGGGGTTAAGGGCCTTGCACAGGGGCCCAGGAGTGGCAGCTCAGTGTGACTTGGACTGAACTCGAAAAACTTCGGATGCAAAGTCTAATGCCTTAAATAATAAGCTACTACCAAATTTTGACTTTTAGCTTAAAATAATTTTGTAAAAAAAAAAGTTTGATTATTTCTTCAAATCACAAGAATATTACTGCAGTGAATTGACTCAGCGGTGTGTTGATCATTTTTATTGGAATTTGCATTACAATAAGTGTCAGTAACATCCAAAAGCTTTAAAACAAATGTTTAATCAATGCTATGCAGTGAATAAAAGCATGGAGTTTATTAGGCTTTGTGTGTGTGTGTGTGTGTGTGTGTGTGTGTGTGTGTGTGTGTGTGTGTGTGTGTGTGTGTGTGTGTGTGTGTGTGTGTGTGTTTGTTGTTGCATCTCAGTAGCAAGCTTAAGATGTCTCTTTGACATCGATGGAGACTTCACGAACACACAGGCTGGGGAACTTTGGAGTAGTAACACTGAAACACACACCAACACAATTTCATTCAGTCTTCTCTCATCTATAAATAGATTTATAGATTACAACTTAAAATTGCCAGATACTCACATGAAGCCTTCCAGGGAACAGTGAGAACTTGTCCTCTTAACCTGCATGATAAATTTGGATGGAATTTTTCCTTTAAAAAAGGAAAAACAGCAGCCCTCAGCCTGCGGGACGGCTCCAAGAGCTGAAGCCGAGCAAGAGACAAGAGCTTTTCTTTAATCCACTAGAATTTTTTTAATCATATAAAATCCTTATTATTACGTTTTATGGAAGATTTTATGATGTTAATGTATTTTTGTTAAACTTCTGTGCTGCTATAAGAAAATGTATCTTTTAATCTTTTAAAAGATAAAAAAAACAATACTTATTATTATTATTATAAGAAAATATATATAAAATGATCAATAATAAACATTTTAATAAATGTATAATAATATAATAAATGAAATAAAAAAAGTATAACATATTAATGAATAATAATTGTTTTATTATACACGCACCTAATAACTACAAATAAATATATATAAAAAATATTGTACAATAATAAACTCACGCTGAGCATCTGAGTAAAGCGCCACTATTAGGACGAAGCCCAGGAGCAGAAACGACTGACTCAGACTCATCTTCATGTTCTCTGGAGGTGTAAAAAAAAAAACTCTTGTTCTTCTTCTTTCTCCAATATCTACTTACCTTGATACAGGTTTAATTGTCTCATTTTATACACGTTTGTTCAGTGTAAGGTTTCCCCCACCCCCAATATACACCCCTTTACCACTTCCTTCACTCCTCCTGCTTAAAATCTGTTATCAAGATTGATCTGAAAGATAAAAAAAAATAGGGCAAATGATCCATTTCTCATACTTTTGATTCAGCTTGTGCAAAGGAACAAAGATCATTAGTAATATATACGGTTTAAGAATTAAATATATGAATCCATACACACTTCAATGTAAGCTACATTTTAACGTATAGCCTGAGAATATCGAACAACAAACTGTACCGTACAGACATCTCTAGGACGATGGTAAAACGTCTAGACTGTAGGCAGGCCAGTTCAGCACACGGACTCTTCTACTATGAAGTCAGCTATTATAATAGATGCAGTTTGCTGGTCACGTTGTCCTGATAAAATATGGCCGCCTCTGAAAAAAGACATTTTCTCAACGGAAGTATTTGTTGCTTTAAAACTTATATATGCTGTTAAGCATAGATGGAGTCTTTCCAGATGTGCAAGTTGCCCATTCCACAGGCATTAATGCTCTCCCATACCATCAGAGATGCGACTTTTTAAACTGAGCGCTGCCAGAAGATCCCTCTCCTCTTTATTCCAGAAGACGTAGTGTCAAGTCAAGTCAAGTCATTTCTATAGCGCTTTTCACAACAGACATTGTCTCAAAGCAGCTTTACAGAAATCAAGTTTGGAGCATCTTGCACATCTGGAAAGACTCCATCTATGCTGAACAGCATATATAAGTTTTAGAGAAACAAATGCCACTTCCAACTCCAACACCATCATCAAGTTTGCTGACGACACTGTTGTGGTGGTCCTGATCTCCAACAACAATGAGAAGGCCTACCTACAGGAGGTTACAAACCTGGAGAGATGGTGCCAGGAGAACAACCTTCTCCTGAATGTCAGTAAGACTAAGGAGTTGATAGTGGACTTCAGCACGAAGCAGGAGCGGTCTCCTGTAGAAGACTTTCTACACCTGCACCATTGAGAGCGCCCTGACAGGTAGCATCAGGACAGGCAAGCACTCCAGAGGGTGGTGCGGTCAGCTGACTGTACCATCCACACCGAGCTCCCTGACCTGCAGGACATCTACCGCAAGCAGGTGCAGGACCAGGGCCAGGAAGATTGTGAAGGACCTCAGCCATCCAAACAGTGGACTCTTTTCTTTGTTGCGTTCAGGGAAATGCTTCCGGGAGCACAGAGAGAATGAGGAGGAGCTTCTTCCCGGAGACCATTTGCAGTTTAAACCAGGAAACACCCAGGATCTAGTACTGGACCACTCTCTCCATCTTCACTTTTTTTCTGCACAACTTTTTTGCACTACGACACTCTAATTTCTGGACTGTCACTTTAACTCTGCACAGCACAGTGCCACTTTATACCACACCACACTGCACATGGTCACTTTAAGGACAATCATGTTAATCACCTTAAATTTTACTGTTTTACTGTCATACACATCTACTGTATATACACATATTTTCACATATATCTTCATATATTTTATATTTTATCATTTTTTTTATCTACCTTTTTTTTTTCTTGGTTTATTTTTTCCTCATTCCATTCCCTTTATATTCCATTCCCTTTATATTCCATTCCCTTTATATTCCATTCCCTTTTATGCTTGAATGCCAGACCGTTGCAAAAAGCATTTCACTGCATGTTGTACTCTGTATGTATGTGTATGTGACAAATAAAATTCGATTTGATTTGGTTTCCAAAAAAAATTTTTTTACATTATTCTGAAATTATTCCACAATTTGTAGACACAGTCTTTCACAAAATGGTGAAGCTCTGCCTATCTTTACACCTGAAAGCCTCTCTAAGACATTATTTACTGTATACCCAATCATCTTTTTGTCCAATTAACCTCAGAAAAGTGTTTTATTTTTAAAACATTTACTTTTTTCCTTAGTTTTTTTAGATGCGTTGCAGCCATCAAACTCAAAAGGACCTTATTTTTTCATTAAAAATGTGCATATTCTTCAGCTTAAACTTTTGATTTTTACTACATTATATTGCGAATAAAATAGGGTTTTATGAGATTTGCAAATCATCGCATTCTGTTATTATTTACATTTTGCACAGCTTCCCAACTTTTTAGGAATTGGGTTTATAGAATAGAATAGAATAGAATAGAATAGAATAGAATAGAATAGAATAGAATAGAATCATATGTTCAGTGTAGTGGTATGGTCTATGACCAGGATGGAATGTTTACTGGAGACATTTCAGCAGCAAGTAATTTACAATCAGAGCTTCTAATTCTAACATATCGTTGTTTAGTGGCAGTCAGGTTTATGCTAACTAACAAACTCCCTCCTCCCACTGAGCAGGTGCTCTGCCTATCCACAGCTAAAGTGAGGAAAGCTCTATGTAGAGTTACCGCCTGAAGTCTGCTGGTCCAGACAACTAGCAGTGTTCAGAGAATGTGCAGAACAGCTAGCGAATGTATTTACCGACATTTTTAATATCTCCCTGAGCAGCGCTATGCCTCAAGACAACGACCAACATCCCTGTAAGAAGAATACAGTCTAATGATTCAACGACTATCGTCCCCTCACACTCACACCCATCGTGATGAAGTGCTTCAAGAGGTTCGTCATGAGGCACATCAAGACACAGCTTCCACCCTCACTGGACCCCATGCCGTTTGCGTATCGTCCAAACCGTTCCATGGACAATGCTGTTGCCACAACCCTCCATCTGACCCTCACCCACCTGGACAATAAGGACTTTCATAGACTTCAGTTCAGCAGTTAACACAATCATCCTTCAGCACCTGATTGAGAAGCTGAGTCTACTGGGCCTGAACATCTCCCTCTGCAACTGGATCCTGGACTTCCTGACTGGGAGACCTCAGCCAGTCCCGATCGGGAACAGCATCTCCAGCACCACCACACTGAGGACTGAAGCCCCTGAGGGCTGTGTGCTCAGCCCACAGCTGTTCATTCAATGCACAGCTCGAATCACGTCATCAAGTTCGCCGATGACACGACCGTGGTGGTCTCATCAGCAAGAACGATAAGTCAGCATACAGAGAGGAGGTGGAACAGTTAACAGCCTGGTGTAGAGCGAACAACCAGATGGTTGTTGACTGCAGGAGAACACAGAGCGGCCATACTCCACTGAACATTGATGGATCCTCCATGGAGATCGTCAAGAGCACCACATTTTTTGGTATTCATCTGGCGGAGAACTTTACCTGGTCACTCAACACCAGCTTTATCACCAAGAGTTGTAGCTCTGTGTTCTGTTATGTAGCTTTATGTTGTGTTATGTAGCTTTGTGTTCTGTATGTAGCTTTATGTTGTGTGTTGTAGTTCTGTGTTCTGTTATGTAGCTCTGTGTTGTTTAATGTAGCACCAGGTTCTGGAGGGGAAAAAAAGCTGCTTATTATTATTATTTAGATAATAATAATCTAAATAATAGATTGTGCATGATGCAGTTACAGTTGTAATATGGGATTCGTACCCAGAATGACTGTCCTTTATTTTGGTCTGAGAGGTGGGAGGGCAAAAAAGAGAAGTAAGGAACAAACCTTTTGTTATGCACTGCCAACCATGAAAACTTGTTTGTACCTGGTCGGCCCTTTATGACACTTTTGTGGATTTGCTGTTAGTCCAGTCAAAGTTCATTCAGGACCTCCGTCAGATGGTATAAATGGTCTTCCTACTTTCCACTACACTTTTGTAAGGTTCTAGGTTGACATAAGCAACCTTATTTGTTTATGTGTTTAGTTTAGTAGACCCACATTTGTTTGGGGGAGGTGGTAGCCTAGTGTTTAAGGCATTGGACTGAGAAAAGCCCTTAAACCCATAGCTGCTCAATTCTATGAAGGAGATATAAATGTAGGTGGATAAGGGCGTCTTTTAAATGCCAGAAGTGTAAATGGATAGGTATCATTTATTCTAAAGGGAGAGGGGGTAATTCAGTGGGAAAGATCTTGGACCTCTGATCAGATGGTTTTAAGTTCAATCCTGCTGCCACTGCTGGGCCCTTGAGCATGGCCCTTAATCCTCAACTGCTTAGTTGAATGAATAAGATCACTCTGGATAAGGGCACCAAGAGATAAGGTGCTTCGGGGTACCAAGTGGCATAGACCACGATCAGTAGCTTCAACTCGTATCCCCAGGCAGATTTTAGGAGCAGATCCATGCACAACCCCTGTAAAGGACACACCAGTGTTGGGAAAAGGAATGAGCAGGACTGGTGCTGGCTCTTTAAATATTCAACACTTATAAGAATTATTATCAGACTTTGGTGGCTGCTGAAAGCTTATGGAAATGATCAATTGATTGCTTTGTGCAAATGCAATGAAAACCTTTACCAGGGTGCTTCATGTGGTTAGAATCACTTTTACACGTTCTGCCCACCAAACCAGATAAAAAAAAAAACTTTGATTAAAACAGAATTGCCATGATATAATTAAGCGTGACGGAAACTTCTAAACCTCAGAATGTCTGTAGAAAGAAACCCACATTTCCCACTGTAAAAAAAAGCCATAACGCTTTTTATCAAATTTTTGGAATAACAGTCTTTGTTTATTTTTGGCTGAAAATGAGGTGAAAAGAACACAAAATCAACCAACGAGAAATGATCTGAGCATTGGATTGTGTAAATAGACACAGCCACGTAAGTTCAGCATCGCTAAGGATTTCAGAAACCAGAACAGCAAAGACAGTTCTTTGGTACATGAAATATATGTAGGTTTGACCTAAACGTAAACACAAGACAACAAGGTCTACAATTTCAGCTCTTATTTCCTGAGCTTTACCTCCAGACCTGTGAAATTTGGAACACACTACTTACCAACCATTTCAAAACTTCAAAAATACCTTTGTGACTGACGTTTCTGAAAGAAATCTGTCTGAAATTCTACTCTTGGTTTGAGTCCTGGGTTTCACATGAGAAGACTGTGTTTGTTGTTAAAAAAAAAAAAAAAGATAAACCAACAGAAAGACCAGAGAGCTGTCTGTGGGAGAAAAGTGAGCCAGTCTCAGGCTGTATAAAAGAACTAAATAAAATAAATTGGAGAAACATTGGACATAAACAATATATCATTTTGGAATGTTCAAGCTCATGTTCTAAAACAAAGAGTTTACATTTAGAGGATGCGTCAAAATCACACTGTCACATTTAATAATCCTTCATTAGGTGGGGAAAAATGTCTTACTGGGATCCTGCTTTATATATTTGCATATAAAGTCAACTGCATTCATCAGACATATGAATAGAAAGAATGTCTGAAACAAATGATAACCGAACGGCAAATTCAAATCTCCAAAAACGCCTACGCAGCTGAACCACATCAAATGACAAAATTAGAACAGAACAAATGAGTCAAGCATTCGTCAGGTATTTCTTGTGGGGGGGATAGGAGGATGTGCAGGGGGATGTGGGGGGGTGTTGGGGGTTTCCACGAATATTGAGTTTGCATTGTCCCTAATGCTATATTTAAAAAAAAACGCATGTATACCAATTGTATCAATTTGGTAGATATATTTATATATTATACAGTGGTTTAGTAATCACGTAGCTCAGAGGTTTAAGTGGTGGACTTCTAATCAGAAGTTCCTGAGTTCAAACCCCATGACCACCAAGCTGCTACTGCCGGGCCCTTGTGTGAGGCCCTAACCTTCAACTGCACAAGTTGTATAAATGATTTGATAATTGTAAGTCGTTCTGAATATGAGCGTCTGCCAAATGCCATTAATGTGAATGCAGCCAATTGCATGATCAGAAATCAGGACGTAGCTGGGAATTTTGGCGTAACGTTTTTTCTTTTTTTTTTTGTGACAAATTTCTCAGAGTTTAACTCTAATTTGTATTTGTATTCTGCCCCACTTGTGTGTTTTACAACATAATTAATCAGGATTCAGTCCCCTACTGGCTTTAACCTTTGAAATGAGTGCAGCAGTATTTGTAGACTGAGCATGCATTAGCGAGACATCTGTGGTTTCCTTTCCTGCTTATCGTCGCTGCAGAAGCCTTAGCAACTTGGTTATTATCAACCCCTCAGAGATGCTATCAGTCCGCCTTCGCATTGCTACATAAGATGTTTACGTGCTTTTTTAGTACATCGAACCACCCATGCGTGAATTAAAATGTCCACGTCATTTTTCTTAAAAACAAAAAAAAAAGATGTCATGCCAAGAAAGTCGTGAGACAACTTCTGTCTTGAGTCGGGACTATTGATTAGTAAAATGTAACGAGGTCACTTGTGGAACTCATCCCCCCCAAAAGACACAGCTCACACTTTCAGCTCATGTTATGCCATATCTCATGGAGGATCTATATTTATGCAAATGACAGTTTCGTGGAAGTTCTGATAAATGGAAAGGTATGTAGCAGACAAACACCACAGAATTACAGGGTACATTCATTAAATAAAACAAGTGGGTATTGTATGTACGTATCAATACATTACACATGCACAATATAAACAAAGTTTCAGGAAACATGACTTTTCTAATTACCTGTGGTTCTTCATCAGACTGTACCCACAGAGTAGGAGGCACACAATTGTATAGGAACTTTAACTAAGAGACCCAAACCTGTTCCATGAAGATCTGCTTTACATGTGTGTAAGTGGAAGATCTCCTGCTATAGACCTCAACCCTATTAAATACCCTAGGGATGAATATCAACGCTGACTGCACCCCCAGGAACCTCCTCACCTTCTCACCAACATCACTACCTGACTTTACTAACACTAGCGTGACTGAATGAATCTCCACAAATCCCCAACAAAATCCGGTGGAACTTCTTCCCAGAAGAGTGAAGGTTGCTATAAAAGCGAAAAATGACTGAATGTGGAATCTTAGAATCAGGTGTCCACAAACTTTTGTAAATATTGTGTATGTTTATTAAATATTCACAACTGATAACCAAATTCTTTGCTTAATACCATTGTGATGCAGAATTCTAGGTTCCCTGGTGGTCTAGTGGTTAGGATGCGGCGCTCTCACCGCTGCGGCCTGGGTTTGATCCCCGGTCAAGGAACCAACTCAAGCCATTAGGGTTGCACTTGTGCTGCATTCGACACTATAGACCATGATCTCCTCCTAGATCGATTACAAAATTACATCGGCATTCAGGGACAGGCATTAAGCTGGTTTAAATCCTACCTGTCCGATCGTTACCATTTCGTAGATTTAAATGGAGAGCTATCCAGGCTAATGCAAGTAAATTATGACGTGCCGCAAGGTTCAGTTCTAGGACCCCTGCTGTTCACAATATACATGCTTCCGTTAGGAAATATTATTAGAAGGCATGGAATTAGCTTCCATTGTTATGCTGATGATACTCAGCTATATATTTCATCTAAACCAGGCGATATAGCTCAATTAAGTCGGATAACTGAGTGTGTTAAGGAAATAAGAGATTGGATGACCCATAACTTTCTACTTTTAAATTCCGATAAGACTGAGATTTTGCTCATCGGACCAAAAACTAGTATACAGAAGCTCCAGCATCTCAACCTGCATTTAGACGGATGTTCTGTAACCACTAATTCAACAGTAAAAGACCTGGGTGTTATTTTAGACAGCGACTTGTCTTTCAAAAATCATATCAATCAAGTTACTAAAACAGCCTTCTTTCACCTTAGAAATATTTCTAAGCTAAGAAATATGTTGTCCATATCCGATGCAGAAAAGCTCGTCCATGCGTTCATGACCTCCAGAATAGACTACTGTAATGCGTTACTAGGTGGATGTCTTGCATCATTAATAAACAAGCTTCAGTTAGTCCAGAATGCAGCAGCCAGAGTTCTTACAAGGTCAAGAAAATATGATCACATAACCCCGATCTTATCGTCCCTACATTGGCTTCCTGTTAAGTTTCGAATAGACTACAAACTATTACTTCTCACTTATAAAGCACTAAATGGTTTGGCTCCCATATATCTATCCAGTCTTTTAACTCGCTACAATCCGCCACGCTCCCTGAGATCTCAAAACTCTGGGCTTCTAGTAGTTCCTAGAATAGCAAAGTCCACTAAAGGTGGTAGAGCTTTTCACATTTAGCTCCTAAACTCTGGAATAGTCTTCCTGACGGTGTTCGGGGTCAGACACACTCACCCAGTTTAAGTGTAGATTAAAAACATATCTTTTTAGCAAAGCCTACACATAACACACATCACATCATAACCTTGTGCTCCAGAACATCTGATCACATGCACATTATCAACTTGTGCTGTTAATATCATGAACAGCAGCTACGCTAATTGCTCTCCACTGCTTCTCTTTCTCTCCCCATCCCGAGACACCCTGAGGTTTGGCCAGCTCCAGTCACCTCCCACCTCGTGATGATTACGGACCTTTGAAGAAGTAGATGCCGAACTCACAAACATCCCGAACCATCTAGAGACGTACCAGTGCCATTTGGATCCCGCTACATGTGTGGAGTTTGGCATTGGACCTCCTGGAGTGTTAAAGGCTCTGGCATGGAGAAGCTGATGCTGGATCTGTGGTGATCACAAATGCTGAGCTCATAAAACTCGGAGCTACTAACCATATAGACTGTATAAGACTGCAGAAAGAACATCACTTATAATCTTATACTCCAGTGCTCATGTTAGCTCTCACTCTCCAGTGTTCTGTATTGTTGAAAGATTTATGATCAAACTCTTGATGTCACCCAAAATGAGGATGGGTTTCCCTTTTGAGTCTGGTTCCTCTCAAGGTTTCTTCCTCATAACATCTAAGGGAGTTTTTCCTTGCCACAGTCGCCACAGCTTGCTCATCAGGGACAAATTCACACCATTCACCTTCACTGTTGATTTGTGTAAAGCTGCTTTGAGACAATGTCTGTTGTGAAAAGCGCTATACAAATAAACTTGACTTGACTTGACTTGACTTGCACAAGCCAGTGCACTCTTAGTGCCGGTCCCAAGCCTGGATAAATGGGGAGGGTTGCGTTAGGAAGAGCATCCAGCATAAAAACATGTGGATTATGAATATAGATGATCCGCTGTGGCGACCCATAATGGGAGAAGCCGAAAAAAAGTTTATTATGATTCTGGATTCTGATTGGACAGAATGTGTCAATTTAGTTTACATATAAGTATGTTTTTGTTTCCATGGTAACAACATACATGAGGAAGTTTTTATCTCACCATAGGAAACCTGAGTTCCATGGAGCAGGTACTGTAGTCAGGTCTGGTAAGCAGGTTTGCCAGATTTTTTTTTTTACCCCAAGCAGGACTTCTTAGTACTACTTACTTTTCTTTCAGCTTCACCCATTAGGGGGCGCCACAGCGATCATCCGCATGTTTTGATTTGACACATGTTTTTACGCTGGATGCCCTTCCTAACGCAACCCTCCCCATTTATCCTATTCTATTTTATTCAACTCTATTCCATTCTTCTCAAATCTGCTCTGCTCTATTCTACTCTTTTAAATTCTACTCTACTCCATTTTACACTTCAACACTATTCCATTCTACTCAATTCAACTCTATTCTATTCTACAAAGCTGTGAGGGCTGTGAGGGCTGTGAGCGTGAGGGACGCATCCGTCGTTAGCGTTAAGTGACGACCGGGGACTCCCAGCATGGAGCCTAGAGATAGGAACCGGGGATCTCTCCAAACATCTAAGGCACGTAGGCATCGCCGCATGACCTTGATGGTGCGGAGGGGGTTGCCCCTCCGTGAGAACCCATGGGTCCTGAAGGGGTCTCATGTACAGCAGGCCAAGCGGAATCACACTGGACGCAGCTGCCATAAGCCCTAGCAGTTTTTGGAACTGCTTGACAGTGAGAGGCTGCCCTTCTATGACCTTCCTGATGGCTTTAAGGACGGCCACAATGCGGGCAGGGGAAAGCTGTGCGCCCAAAGTAGTCAAATCCCATATGACACTGAGATAGATGTTTCTCTGTAATGGAGAAAGCAAACTCTTCCCGGCTTTCAAACCCCAGCGCTTTCATGTGGGCAAGAACGACATCTCAATTCCGGACCTCCAACTGCTCTGATTGAGATAGGATCAACCAATCATCGATGTAGTTGAGGATGCTGATGCTCTAAGACCTCAGGGAAACCAGAGCCACATCCACACATTTTGTGAAGGTCCGTACCTTGACAAAATGGGCTAAGGGCAAGGCCAAACGGAAGAACCCAGTATTGGTAAGCTTCGGCCCCAAAAGCAAACCTCAGGAACCTCCTGTGAGAAGGTAGGATGGATACATGAAAGTACGCATCCCTTAGATGGTGGCAACCTGATGGTGATGATGGTGATGATGATGATGATGATGATGATAAACATTTTATTTTCTATTGTCTCTGTGTGACTGATTTAAGCCTGGAAAAATGAACCGGATGAAAAAGGAAACGTGTTCAAAACCTCATATACGAGTCACAGGAACAGTAACATTGTCCATGAGGGTCCTGTGGAGAGTCAGAAACAAGAACCAACTCATAAGGAGGAATTTGAAATAGTGATGTGAGATTCGCTTCGGTGTGTCAGTATAAAAGTGTGTGTCAGTATAAAAGTGTGTGTCAGTATAAAAGTGTGTGTGTCAGTATAAAAGTGTGTGTCAGTATAAAAGTGTGTGTCAGTATAAAAGTGTGTGTGTCAGTATAAAAGTGTGTGTCAGTATAAAAGTGTGTGTCAGTATAAAAGTGTGCGTCAGTATAAAAGTGTGTGTGTCAGTATAAAAGTGTGTGTGTCAGTATAAAAGTGTGTGTCAGTATAAAAGTGTGTGTCAGTAAAAAGGTGTGTGTGTCAGTATAAAAGTGTGCGTCAGTATAAAAGTGTGTGTGTCAGTATAAAAGTGTGTGTCAGTATAAAAGTGTGTGTCAGTATAAAAGTGTGCGTTAGTATAAAAGTGTGTGTCAGTATAAAAGTGTGTGTGTCAGTATAAAAGTGTGTGTCAGTATAAAAGTGTGTGTCAGTATAAAAGTGTGTGTGTCAGTATAAAAGTGAGTAAAAAGGTGTGTGTGTCAGTATAAAAGTGTGTGTCAGTATAAAAGTGTGTCAGTATAAAAGTGTGTGTCAGTATAAAAGTGTGTGTCAGTATAAAAGTGTGCGTCAGTATAAAAGTGTGTGTGTCAATATAAAAGGTGTGTGTGTCAGTATAAAAGTGTGTGTCAGTATAAAAGTGTGTGTCAGTATAAAAGTGTGTGTGTCAGTATAAAAGTGTGTGTGTCAGTATAAATGTGTGGTTAGTATAAAAGTGTGTGTCAGTATAAAAGTGTGTGTGTCAGTATAAAAGTGTGTGTCAGTATAAAAGTGTGCGTCAGTATAAAAGTGTGCGTCAGTATAAAAGTGTGTGTCAGTATAAAAGTGTGTGTCAGTATAAAAGTGTGCGTCAGTATAAAAGTGTGTGTCAGTATAAAAGTGTGTGTGTCAGTATAAAAGTGTGCGTCAGTATAAAAGTGTGTGTGTCAGTATAAAAGTGTGTGTGTCAGTATAAAAGTGTGTCAGTATAAAAGTGTGTGTGTCAGTATAAAAGTGTGTGTGTCAGTATAAAAGTGTGTGTGTCAGTATAAAAGTGTGTGTCAGTATAAAAGTGTGTGTCAGTATAAAAGTGTGTGTCAGTATAAAAGTGTGTGTGTCAGTATAAAAGTGTGTGTCAGTATAAAAGTGTGTGTGTCAGTATAAAAGTGTGTATCAGTATAAAAGTGTGTGTCAGTATAAAAGTGTGTCAGTATAAAAGTGTGCGTCAGTATAAAAGTGTGTGTGTCAGTATAAAAGTGTGTGTCAGTATAAAAGTGTGTGTGTCAGTATAAAAGTGTGTGTCAGTATAAAAGTGTGTGTCAGTATAAAAGTGTGTGTGTCAGTATAAAAGGTGTGTGTCAGTATAAAAGTGTGTGTGTCAGTATAAAAGTGTGTGTGTCAGTATAAAAGTGTGTGTGTCAGTATAAAAGTGTGTGTCAGTATAAAAGTGTGTGTGTCAGTATAAAAGTGTGTGTCAGTATAAAGTGTGTGTGTCAGTATAAAAGTGTGTGTCAGTATAAAAGTGTGCGTCAGTATAGGTAATAGTGTGTGTCAGTATAAAGTGTGTGTGTCAGTATAAAAGTGTGTGTCAGTATAAAAGTGTGTGTGTCAGTGTGTGTCAGTATAAAAGTGTGTGTCAGTATAAAAGTGTGTGTCAGTTTATATAAAGTGTGTGGTTTGTGTCAGTATAAAAGTGTGTGTCAGTATAAAAGTGTGTGTCAGTATAAAGTGTGTGTCAGTATAAAAGTGTGTGTCAGTATTGTGTTATATAAGTGTGTGTCAGTATAAAAAGTGTGTGTCAGTATAAAAGTGTGTCGTTGTGTCAGTATAAAAGTGTGTGTCAGTATAAAAGTGTGCGTCAGTATAAAAGTGTGTGTGTCAGTATAAATTGTGTGTGTCAGTATAAAAGTGTGTTGTCAGTATAAAAGTGTGTTTCAGTATAAAAGTGTGTGTATAGTGTGTGTCAGTATAAAAGTGTGTGTGTCAGTATAAAAGTGTGGTCAGTATAAAAGTGTGTGTCAGTATAAAAGTGGTGTCAGTATAAAAGTGTGGTGTCAGTATAAAAGTGGTGGTCAGTATAAAGTGTGTGTCAGTATAAAAGTGTGTGTCAGTATAAAAGTGGTGTGTCAGTATAAAAGTGTGTGTGTCAGTATAAAAGTGTGTGTCAGTATAAAAGTGTGTGTGTGTCATAGTATAAAAGTGTGTGTCAGTATAAAAGTGTGGTCAGTATAAAAGTGTGGTCAGTATAAAAGTGTGTGTCAGTATATAAAAGTGTGTGTCAGTATAAAAGGTGGTCGATAAAGTGGTTGTCAGTATAAAAGTGTGGTCATATGTGGTCAGTATAAAAGTGTGTGTCAGTATAAAAGTGTGTCAGTAAAAGTGTGTCAGTATAAAAGTGTGGTCAGTATAAGTGTGTGTCAGTATAAAGTGTGTGTGTCAGTATAAAAGGTTTAGGTGTGTGTCAGTATAAAAGTGTGTGTCAGTATAAAAGTGTGTGTCAGTATAAAAGTGTGTCAGTATAAAAGTGTGTGTCAGTATAAAAGTGTGGTCAGTATAAAAGTGTGCGTCAGTATAAAAGTGTGGTGTGTCAGTATAAAAGTGTGTGTCAGTATAAAAGTGGTGCGTCAGTATAAAGTTGTGTCAGTATAAAAGTGTGGTGGCCAGTATAAAAGTGTGTGGTCAGTATAAAAGTGTGGTCAGTATAAAAGTGTGTGTCAGTATAAAGTGGTGGTCAGTATAAAAGTGTGTGTCAGTATAAAAGTGTGTGTCAGTATAAAAGTGGTGTGTCAGTATAAAAGTGTGTGGTCAGTATAAAAGTGTGTGTCAGTAAAAAGTGTGTCAGTAAAAGTGTGTGTCAGTATAAAAGTGTGTGTCAGTATAAAAGTGTGTGTCAGTATAAAAGTGTGTGTCAGTATAAAAGTGTGTGTGTCAGTATAAAGTGTGTGTCAGTATAAAGTGTGTGTCAGTATAAAAGTGGTGTGTCAGTATAAAAGTGTGTGTCAGTATAAAAGTGTGTGTGCCAGTAATAAAAGTGTGTGTCAGTATAAAGTGTGGATATAAAAGTGTTGGTCAGTATAAAAGTGTGTAGTATAAAGTGTGAAAAAAGTGTGCTCAGTATAAAAGTGTGTCAGTATAAAGTGGTGTGTCAGTATAAAAGTGTGTGTCAGTAAAATCCAGAAAATGTGTGTAAAAAGTCAGTATTAAGAAGTGTGCGTAAGTCAGTATAAAAAGTTGTGTGTGTCAGGTATAAAGTGGATAGAAAAATATTTCAAAAAAGTGTTAGCGCAGTATAAAAGTGTGGTGTCAGTAGTATAAAAGTGTGTGTCAGTATAAAGAGTGCTCGGTATGGTGGCAGTATAAAAAGTGTGTGTAGTCCAGTATAAAAGTGGTGTGTCAGTATAAAAGTGTGTGGTGTCAGTATAAAAGTTGGTGCTGTTCAGTATAAAAGTGTGTGTTCAGTATAAAAGTGTGTGTCAGTATAAAAGTTGTAGTATAGTGTGTCAGTGAATAAAAGGTGTGTGTGTCAGTATAAAAGTGGTGTGTGGGTCAGTATAATCAATAGTGTGTTCAATAAAAGGTAGTATAAAAGTGTGTGTCAGTATAAAAGGTGTGTGTCAGTATAAAAGGTGTGTGTCAGTATAAAAGTGTGTGTGCAGTATAAAAGTGTGTTGTCAGTATTAAAAGTGTGGTGTCAGTATAAAAGTGTGTTCAGTATAAAAGTGAATAATTTCAGTATAAGTGTGCTGTCAGTATAAAAGTGTTGTGTTTCAGTTAAAGTGTTGTCAGTATAAAAGTGTGTGTGTCCAGATATAAAAAGGTGTGTGTCAGTATAAAAGTGTGTGTGTCAGTATAAAAGTGAATGTTGTCAGTATAAAGGTGGATTGTGTGTCAGTATAAAAGTGTGCTTCAGTATAAAAGTGGTGCGTCAGTTATAAAAGTTTGTATTGTTGTGTCCAGTATAAAGTGTGTGTCAGTATAAAAGTGTGTCAGTATAAAAGTGTGTGTTCAGTATAAAAGTGTGTGTCAGTATAAAAGTTTGTGTCAGTATAAAAGTGGTTGTGTGTCAGTATAAAGTTGCTGTGTCAGTATAAAAGTGTGTCAGTATAAAAGTGTGTGTTCAGTAAAAAAGTGTGCGTTCAGTATAAAAGTGTGTCAGTATAAAATGTGTGTCAGTATAAAAGTGTGTGTCAGTATAAAAGTGTGTCAGTATAAAAGTGTGTGTCAGTATAAGTGTGTGTGCAGTATAAAAGTGTGCGTCAGTATAGTGTGTGTGTAGTATAAGTGTGTGTCAGTATAAAAGTGGTCAAAAAAGTGTGTGTGTCAGTAAAAAGTGTGTCAGTATAAAGTGTGTGTGTCAGTATAAAAGTGTGTGTATAAAAGTGTGTCAGTATAAAAGTGTGTTCAGTATAAAAGTGTGTGTGTCAGTATAAAAAGTGTGTGTGTCAGTATAAAAGTGTGTGTCAGTATAAAAGTGTGTCAGTATAAAAGTGTGTGTGTAGTATAAAAGTGTGTGTCAGTATAAAAGTGTGCGTCAGTATAAAAGTGTGCGTCAGTATAAAGTGTGTGTCAGTATAAAAGTGTGCAGTATAAAGTGTTGCGTCAGTAAAAAGTGTGTGTCAGTATAAAAGTGTGTCGTCAATAAAAAGTGTGTCAGTATAAAAGTGTGTGTCAGTATAAAAGTGTGTTGTATAAAAGTGTGTCAGTATAAAAGTGTGTGTCAGTATAGTGTGTGTCAGTAAAAAGTGTGTCAGTATAAAAGTGTGTGTCAGTATAAGTGTGTCAGTATAAAAGTGTGTCAGTATAAAGTGTGTGTCAGTATAAAAAGTGTGTGTCAGTATAAAGTGTGGTCAGTATAAAAGTGTGCGTCAGTATAAAAGTGTGTTGTCATAAAAGTGTGTGTAAGTATAAAAGTGTGTGTCAGTATAAAAGTGTGTGTCAGTATAAAAGTGTGTGTCAGTATGAAAAGTGTTGTGTCCATAAAAGTGTGTGTCAGTATAAAAGTGTGTGTCAGTATAAAAGTGTGTGTCAGTATAAAAGTGGTGTGTCAGTATAAAAGTGTGTGTCAGTATAAAGTGTGTGTGTCAGTATAAATGTGTGTGTCATAGTGTGGTGTGTGTCAGTATAAGTGTGTTCAGTATAAAAAGTGTGTGTCAGTATAAAAAGTGTGTGTGTCGTAGTAGTGTGTAAAGTGTGTGTTCAGTATAAAAAGT
>JBCEWE010002052.1:0-21746 GCA_039877035.1 Silurus lanzhouensis | reverse complement strand
GGGTTTTGTAGTTACCAGCACATAGAGGAGCTTTTTCCTGACACAGCTGTTTTTAGACGACTAGGCGTGTTTGTTTTCCTCGCTGTCTGCTTTTTGTTTTTTGTTTTGTTTTTTTCTGTAAATGGCCGTCTCTGTTCCGTGTTTCTCCAGAGGTCTGGTCTGTCTTTTGCCACTGGCTGACGAGCAACTTCGTTCATGCCCAGATGTTTTGGTGTGGTTTTTTTTTTTGGTTTTTTTTTTGGTTATTTTCCCCTCCATTCCCCCCAGAGCTTGTGTTAAACCCAGACGTTGTGACGCACAGTTTAGGGTTTATTTTAGTCCTTCAACCGTCTGAAGTTCTGTCTCCTTCTTCCAGGATGTTGTGTGAGTGTGGTGTGAGGGTGTACATTTATATAAATAAACACTTATACACTTTGTATTTGCTTATAGTTAATTACAAGGTCTTCGAGTCTCACATTTACAAAAAAATGTGTAGGTTTTGTGTGTACAACATCTGTAGCATGGATGTGTAAGCATGTAGCACAGAAGAACTGCTTTACATGTCAATAAATATGTCCAGACGCCCTTTTTCAGCTCATCCTGGGACACGGCTGATACATCAGTTGTTGTTTTAGTGCTTTTTGATCTTGACCTTTAACTAGAACTGAGCCAGGGAGATGAAGCAGTATCGAGGCTTGGAAAAGCTCTGTGTTCTCAGACTGCGTTCATTTCGTCCTGGAAGCTCAAAAGAGCGACAGAGAAGCTCTTAATTAATGTGTGTTTATTTTCAATAATCTCGAAAGGTTCGAGGCATTTTTGATAAAAATTTTGGCTCAGAAAGCTGCATTGAGGAAAACGAGGTTTGCATAGCAGCAGCCTCTTGTGGCAAATGAACCTCATGCCACGAAGACGTAATTGTTGTTGATTTGTTTTTTCTCATTGATATTCCTATAAAGGACCCAGATTATCACTAACCTTAAAAATTTTTCATCTCAAATCGGGAATGAAAATGAAATTTCCCAAAACGTTTTCAAACGAAACTTATTAGCGTGGACATGGCCGTAGTCATGTCAAACCCTGAATTGTCAAATGTTATGGAATAGGAGCTTCTGACCAATCAGATTTTAGAATTCTGTAGCGCCAGGATTCAATATGTGTAACAATTTTACAGGATTAAGCAGTCACCATGACTCATAAAAACTTCTAAATATTGAATGCCCCAGCTGTAATATTTATAGCACATGCACAGAGATCCTGATGGCCTGTAGAGTTGAGATAACTAACACGTGGACGTCCAACCGCAGGATACTTGCGTAATCTCTTACGTCAGTTGTAACGTTTGCGTGTGTGGACTTTTCATATTCTTTGTGTCCGGAGTTCAGAATAAGACTTGCACTTTACTCTAATTCTGAAGATCACCTCCTCCTCCTCCTCTCCTCCTCACTTCCTGTCCCAGCACCACAACCTGCTTAATATAATCTCTCTCACAACATTACAAATCTCCATGTTATCAAAACTATTAAACAATCTGTCACCAATGTTCAATCAATTAGGAAATTGAAATGTTGTGCATTTCCCCCTGGAATGAATTGAATCTATCTATCTATCTATCTATCTATCTATCTATCTATCTATCTATCTATTGTCTGTCTGTCTGTCTGTCTGTCTGTCTGTCTGTCTGTCTGTCTGTCTGTCTGTCTTGGCTTCTTAAATAATATAATTTCTTTTTTAATTGTTTTTTATTAGATAATTAACTAGAATTTTTTTGTCCAATCCATATATATAATATATATATAGGTTTGTTTGTTTTTATTATTATTATTGAATTAATTTATTATTATTTTTATTTTTTTAACAATGATGAATCTTTGCTCATGTCTGAACCTGAAGCTGAATGTAAAGGCCTTTGTCTTGTCATATTGCACACAATTAACATAATGTCCGAAAAGTGGGAAATATATATATATATAATATATAAAAGTCACTGTGTAACTAAAAACATTCAAACAAATAAATTCCGTTCCCTAATTATAAATTTACTTTAAATTTTATTTGCGCACACACACTGCTACAGGTATAAATTCACGAGGTGCTGGATTGAACGTTGGTTTTAATATTTGCATAAAAAAAGCATTAAACTCTTTTACAGTTTTATGTTGTTGAGGGTTGATGTATTATTAATGGTGATATTTGGTTTTCAGGGCGATGCGCGGTCGTACAGCTACGTGTGTGGAGTGACCAGTAAAGAAGCTCCTCACTGGGAATCGCTCATGTTCCTGGCCAGACTCATCCCTCGCATCTGTCACACCATCAACAGGTAATCTCTCGTCCCGCCCTTCACTTATCACTCCATCACCTCATCAAATCACCTAACATCCTGGTTATAATTATTTCAGAAAGAATTTCCACTTCTCTCTCTTCTCCAGAGTCGTGTATGTGTTCGGGTCACACGTAAAGGAACCTCCAACAGACATCACACCCACGTTCCTGACCACAGGAGTACTGAGCACGCTCAGACAGGCCGACTTCGTGGCTCATTCCATCCTCAGGGAGTCGGGTAAGAGACTCGCATCACATCACACTCGGGTTAATGATGAACGACCTTTCAGTGGAGGAGGAGTAAAGTTCATGTGTGTGCATGTGTGGGATTTAAACCCTTCACCGCAGGGCAGTAAAAAGGTGAAGGGTAGGTCTTAATCATTTACAGAACACAAACTAGAGGTATGAAATGTGTGTTCAGAGAGACTCCTACTACTTCATTCGTAATTATGTAATATATAATCGTTATTATCAAGATAAATCCACAAAGATCTCAAACTCACAATGTCGTCTATACAGTAGGTGAAGGTGGAGGAAGTCTATACAGTAGGGGACGGTGGAGGAAGTCTATACAGTAGGGGACGGTGGAGGAAGTCTATACAGTAGGGGACGGTGGAGGAAGTCTATACAGTAGGGGACGGTGGAGGAAGTCTATACAGTAGGAGACGGTGGAGGAAGTCTATACAGTAGGAGAAGGTGGAGGAAGTCTATACAGTAGGAGAAGGTGGAGGAAGTCTATACAGTAGGTGGAGGTAGAGGAAGTCTATACAGTAGGAGAAGATGGAGGAAGTCTATACAGTAATGTACGGTGGAGGAAGTCTATACAGTAGGAAAAGGTGGAGGAAGTCTATACAGTAGGTGAAGGTGGAGGAAGTCTATACAGTAGGTGAAGGTGGAGGAAGTCTATACAGTAGGTGAAGGTGGAGGAAGTCTATACAGTAGGAGAAGGTGGAGGAGGTCTATACAGTAGGTGGAGGTAGAGGAAGTCTATAAAGTAGGTGAAGGTGGAGGAAGTCTATACAGTAGGAGAAGGTGGAGGAAGTCTATACAGTAGGAGAAGGTGGAGGAAGTCTATACAGTAGGTGAAGGTGGAGGAAGTCTATACAGTAGGTGAAGATGGAGGAAGTCTATACAGTAGGTGGAGGAAGTCTATACAGTAGGAGAAGGTGGAGGAAGTCTATACAGTAGGAGTAGGTGGAGGAAGTCTATACAGTAGGTGAAGGTGGAGGAAGTCTATACAGTAGGTGAAGGTGGAGGAAGTCTATTCAGTAGGGTGGAGGAAGTCTATACAGTAGATGAAGGTGGAGGAAGTCTATACAGTAGGTGAAGGTGGAGGAAGTCTATACAGTAGGTGAAGGTGGAGGAAGTCTATACAGTAGATGATGGTGGAGGAAGTCTATACAGTAGGTGAAGGTGGAGGAAGTCTATACAGTAGTGAAGGTGGAGGAAGTCTATACAGTAGATGATGGTGGAGGAAGTCTATACAGTAGGTGAAGGTGGAGGAAGTCTATACAGTAGGTGAAGGTGGAGGAAGTCTATACAGTAGGTGAAAGTGGAGGAAGTCTATACAGTAGGTGAAAGTGGAGGAAGTCTATACAGTAGGAGAAGGTGGAGGAAGTCTATACAGTAGGTGAAGGTGGAGGAAGTCTATACAGTAGGAGAAGGTGGAGGAAGTCTATACAGTAGGTGAAGGTGGAGGAAGTCTATACAGTAGGAGAAGGTGGAGGAAGTCTATACAGTAGGAGAAGGTGGAGGAAGTCTATACAGTAGGAGAAGGTGGAGGAAGTCTATACAGTAGGTGAAGGTGGAGGAAGTCTATACAGTATGTGACGGTGGAGGAAGTCTATACAGTAGGAGAAGGTGGAGGAAGTCTATACAGTAGGTGAAGGTGGAGGAAGTCTATACAGTAGGTGATGGTGGAGGAAGTCTATACAGTAGGTGAAGGTGGAGGAAGTCTATACAGTAGGAGAAGGTGGAGGAAGTCTATACAGTAGGTGAAGGTGGAGGAAGTCTATACAGTAGGAGAAGGTGGAGGAAGTCTATACAGTAGGTGAAGGTGGAGGAAGTCTATACAGTAGGTGATGGTGGAGGAAGTCTATACAGTAGGTGAAGGTGGAGGAAGTCTATACAGTAGGTGAAGGTGGAGGAAGTCTATACAGTAGGTGAAGGTGGAGGAAGTCTATACAGTAGATGATGGTGGAGGAAGTCTATACAGTAGGTGAAGGTGGAGGAAGTCTATACAGTAGGAGAAGGTGGAGGAAGTCTATACAGTAGGTGAAGGTGGAGGAAGTCTATACAGTAGGTGAAGGTGGAGGAAGTCTTTACAGTAATGTACGGTGGAGGAAGTCTATACAGTAGGAGAAGGTGGAGGAAGTCTATACAGTAGGTGAAGGTGGAGGAGGTCTATACAGTAGGTGGAGGTAGAGGAAGTCTATAAAGTAGGTGAAGGTGGAGGAAGTCTATACAGTAGGAGAAGGTGGAGGAAGTCTATACAGTAGGAGAAGGTGGAGGAAGTCTATACAGTAGGTGAAGGTGGAGGAAGTCTATACAGTAGGTGAAGATGGAGGAAGTCTATACAGTAGGTGGAGGAAGTCTATACAGTAGGAGAAGGTGGAGGAAGTCTATACAGTAGGAGTAGGTGGAGGAAGTCTATACAGTAGGTGAAGGTGGAGGAAGTCTATACAGTAGGTGAAGGTGGAGGAAGTCTATTCAGTAGGTGGAGGAAGTCTATACAGTAGATGAAGGTGGAGGAAGTCTATACAGTAGGTGAAGGTGGAGGAAGTCTATACAGTAGGTGAAGGTGGAGGAAGTCTATACAGTAGATGATGGTGGAGGAAGTCTATACAGTAGGTGAAGGTGGAGGAAGTCTATACAGTAGGTGAAGGTGGAGGAAGTCTATACAGTAGATGATGGTGGAGGAAGTCTATACAGTAGGTGAAGGTGGAGGAAGTCTATACAGTAGGTGAAGGTGGAGGAAGTCTATACAGTAGGTGAAAGTGGAGGAAGTCTATACAGTAGGTGAAAGTGGAGGAAGTCTATACAGTAGGAGAAGGTGGAGAAGTCTATACAGTAGGTGAAGGTGGAGGAAGTCTATACAGTAGGAGAAGGTGGAGGAAGTCTATACAGTAGGTGAAGGTGAGGAAGTCTATACAGTAGGAGAAGGTGGAGGAAGTCTATACATTAGGAAGGTGGAGGAAGTCTATACAGTAGGAGAAGGTGGAGGAAGTCTATACAGTAGGTGAAGGTGGAGGAAGTCTATACAGTAATGTAGGTGGAGGAAGTCTATACAGTAGGAGAAAGGTGGAGGAAGTCTATACAGTAGGTGAAGGTGGAGGAAGTCTATACAGTAGGTGATGGTGGAGGAAGTCTATACAGTAGGTGAAGGTGGAGGAAGTCTATACAGTAGGAGAAGGTGGAGGAAGTCTATACAGTAGGTGAAGGTGGAGGAAGTCTATACAGTTAGGAGAAGGTTGGAGGGAAGTCTATACAGTAGGTGAAGGTGGAGGAAGTCTATACAGTAGGTGAATTGGTGGAAGGAAGTCTATACAGTAGGTAAGGTGGAGGAAGTCTATACAGTAGGGTGAAGGTGGAGGAAGTCTATACAGTAGGGGACGGTGGAAAGTCTATACAGTAGGAGAAGGTGGAGGAAGTCTATACAGTAGGGACGGTGGAGGAAGTCTATACAGTAGGAGAGGTGGAGGAAGTCGTATACAGTAGGTGGAAGGTGGAGAAGTCTATACAGTAGTGATGGTGGAGGAAGTCTATACAGTAGGTGAAGGTGGAGGAAGTCTATACAGTAGTGAGAAGTGGAGGAAGTCTATACAGTAGGTGAAGGTGGAGGAAGTCTATAGCAGTAGATGAGGTGGAGGAAGTCTATACAGTAGGTAAGGTGGAGGAGTCACAGTACGGTGGAGGGGAAGTCTAACAGTAGTGAAGGGTGGAGGAAGTCTATACAGTAGGTGGAAGGTGGAGGAAGTCTATACAGTAGGTGAAGGTGGAGGAAGTCTATACAGTAGGGAGGTGGAGAAGTCTATAAGTAGGTGGGAGGAAGTCTATACAGTAGGTGAAGGTGGAGGGAAGTCTTTACAGTATGTACGGTGAGGAAGTCTATACAGTAGGTGAAGGTGGAGGAAGTCTATACCAGTAGGTTGAAGGTGGAGGAAGTCTATACAGTAGGTGAAGGTGGAGGAAGTCTATACAGTAGGTGAAGGTGGAAGAAGTCTATACAGTAGATGAAGGTGGAGGAAGTCTATACAGTATGTGAAGGTGGAGGAAGTCTATACAGTAGGTGAAGGTGGAGGAAGTCTATACAGTAGGTGAAGGTGGAGGAAGTCTATACAGTAGATGATGGTGGAGGAAGTCTATACAGTAGGTGAAGGTGGAGGAAGTCTATACAGTAGGTGAAGGTGGAGGAAGTCTATACAGTAGGTGAAGGTGGAGGAAGTCTGTACAGTAGGAGTAGGTGGAGGAAGTCTATACAGTAGGTGAAGGTGGAGGAAGTCTATACAGTAGATGATGGTGGAGGAAGTCTATACAGTAAGGAAGTAGGTGAGAGGAAGTCTATACAGTAGGTGGAGGTAGAGGAAGTCTATACAGTAGGTGAAGGTGGAGGAAGTCTTTACAGTAATGTACGGTGGAGGAAGTCTATACAGTAGGAGAAGGTGGAGGAAGTCTATACAGTAGGTGAAGGTGGAGGAAGTCTATACAGTAGGTGAAGGTGGAGGAAGTCTATACAGTAGGTGAAGGTGGAGGAAGTCTTTACAGTAATGTACGGTGGAGGAAGTCTATACAGTAGGAGAAGGTGGAGGAAGTCTATACAGTAGGTGAAGGTGGAGGAAGTCTATACAGTAGATGAAGGTGGAGGAAGTCTATACAGTAGGTGAAGGTGGAGGAAGTCTATACAGTAGGTGAAGGTGGAGGAAGTCTATACAGTAGATGAAGGTGGAGGAAGTCTATACAGTAGGTGAAGGTGGAGGAAGTCTATACAGTAGGTGAAGGTGGAGGAAGTCTATACAGTAGGTGAAGGTGGAGGAAGTCTATACAGTAGGTGAAGGTGGAGGAAGTCTATACAGTAAATAATATTTTGTAATTTTTTTTTAAATAAATGTAATTTTTAAAATTATATTGATTAAATTGAGTAATCAATTACATTAGCACAAATGAAATTTAATAAATATGATGAAAGAAAATCAAATGATTAAACGACCGAAAGCGGTGTGTGTGAGATGGTGTGATATCGGTGTGTGTCTGCAGGCTACTCGAGCAAGATAAGTCAGATGCCGGTCATCCTGGTGCCGCTGCATTTCGACCGGGACCCCTGCAGAAGCAGCCGTCCTGCAGACGCTCGGTCGTCATCAGAACCTTCATTACCAGCGACTTCATGACGGGAATCGCCGCCACGCCGGATAACCACATCCCCGAGGAGGCGAGTGTCACGTCGTCCCCTTCCATCGCCAGCATTCTTTTATTCGTCTTGTTGTTGTTTTTTTGCCAAGTAGCTGTTATCCATAGCTAATGAAAAGTAGGGATGATGATCTGTCCGTTAATTGGTCTGTTGGACCAAAACGTCCAGCTCTGGTGAACGGAGTGTAATGTTCTTTCTCTCAATATAGCAGTAGCTCCTTTTTAAGTCATTGTGATTTTAGTAACAAGGGACAGAACAGGACACAGGCATTTTTTTATATATATATTTCTCACAAATAATGTGGAAAGGTATATAGAGAGCGTTTTCTGGAATCATCCTTAATATTTGCAAAGCAGGAAGTGCATTTCTGAAAACAATGTGTACAAACCGCACAAACACAATGGATTTCCTGCAAAAGCCTGAAATTTTCTCAAGTGTATAAAAAAAAAATTGGTGCTCATTCCCCCCTTTTGTCCTGCAGGTGGTGCTAAAGATGGTGAGCGAAATCAAGAAGATCCCAGGCATCTCCAGAGTGATGTACGACCTCACATCCAAACCTCCTGGAACCACAGAGTGGGAGTAGAGAAGTCTCAGAGGGGGGCTCTCATCATCTTCCTCCTCCTCCTCTTCCTCATTATCACCTTCCTCTTCATTTTCCCTCATTTTTTTTTCTTCTTTTTCCTATTTCTTCATCCTTCTATGGCAATGTTTCACCAACAAGCTCTCCACCCTCAGAGATCACAAGAAAACATAATACAACATTCCCTATGACAGCAGCTAGTACTGTGAATTAACACACACACACACACACACACACACACACACACACACACACACATATACACACACACACAGCCAACAACTTTAACATTGTCTAGGACTTATTATTAATATCAGTATATGATTCATATTATTATAAGTTCTTTGTATATTATTTCAGGACTGCTCGTCTCATACGTTCAGCAGAACGTTCTCACGTATATTCCGGGACACGTCAATAAAATTGATACGGGGGTTCAGAACGTCTGTCCTTCAGCCGAACGTCCGCGAGTTCCAAGTTTGAAGACACGACGCCACGTAAGCGGTTTTAAACGTACCGTTTAATCCGTTGCAATTGATGAACCTCTAAAACACACACACACACACACACACACACACACACACACACTTCTAGTACGAGTTTCATCGTCCTCACTCCTACTTCCACATCAGCTTTATTCACCTTGTCTTCTCCTCCTACGTGACCAATTATGTTTATTTGCCAAATAGAGCCGGTTTTGACGTTAAAGGCACTCGAAGAACTGCTACTTTTTTTTTTTTTTCCTTTTTGGTTTCTTTGCTTATTTGTTTCTTCTAGAGATTTCGAGATCCGCGAAACGTGCTGTGAAGGAGCTTTTCCCCGAGGCGGTCGAGCTTCCTTAGACTTTGTGCCTGGTTCTTTTGTCGTAAAAAATTTTTTTTTTTTCCTTTCTTTCAGGGATGTGAACAACTAACATGCTGCATTATTATTTTGTTTTTGTTTTTTTGCATTTACCTGAGAACGTATACTCGTGTCTGCTTCTGCGTATGAGAACGGGAGCATCGTTTGCACATTTAACCATATCTCGTTTTTTTTTTTTTTTTTTACCCATAAGGCCTTGGTGCTTCGCTTCCTGTGTAGTGGGTAGAAGGTTTAGATGAGCGATGGGGCAAAAAAAAACAATTATAAGGGGCTCAGCTGTGATCACATGACCCACTAACCTGTTATAATGATTATTTTTAAGTCTATAGAAAAGTGGGAGGGGCTACAGGTTACTTCTGTTAACTATACATATGGGGGGGGGGGGTGCAGGGTTTCGGGTGTGGGAGGGAAAGCAATGGGCAGTGCTGGGGGGGGCTACAACCAGAAATCTATGCCTGATGTAGATAAGATTTGAAGTGTTGTAACGATGAATAACATGCCTCGCTATTTATTGTCTCTGTACGTCTCATTTACACACGAACATTATTTCAATAGAAAGGAGATAAAAAATATTGTAAGGGTGGACTGGTTCCTGGTCTTAACTGCAAGCTTTGTTCTTATCCTCTCTCCTTCTTTCTTTTTTACTTTCTCACGCTTTCTTCTCCTTCCTTCCTTCCCTCTTTCTTTTTTTTTTCTCTCTCTCTCTTCTGTCTCTCGCTTTTACGTGTGCATTTTACGTGCGTCTACTCCGAAGAAAATACTATTAAAATGAATTTTTTTTCAGTAGTGGGTTCAGCTGCAATCTGACATGGTGTTTGATTTATGCAATTGTTTTTTGGTTTTTTTTTGTTAGTTTTTTGTATAAATGAACAAAAAGCTTTTTTTTTTTCCTTTTTAGTATTGTGCCTCGAAAAAAAAAAAAAAAAAAAAACCAAGTCACTGCATGCAGTTTCCTGACGTTTGTATAATGAGATCCGAGCTTTAATAAGAAGTCCATGTTCAATTTGCTTTTCGTGTGTGTGTGTGTGTGTGTGTGTGTGTGTGTGTGTGTGTGTGTGTGTGTGTGTTATAACCGGGTCGTTGTGGACCCTGGATTGTGATTGGCTGGAAGTCCAGAGCGTTTAAACTCCGGTAGTTTGCAGGCAGTTTAATTAAAACCAATGTGCTGCTGTATAAAAATAACCGTTACCATAGTAACATAGAGTTCCATATAGACTGCGTGCTATTATGAACATTTCTGGAAACTATCTTAAATGAGAAATCTAAAGAAAAACAGCAGCTCCATCATGTAACGCCACACATCTGGCTGTGGATCATCTCCCACATAATAAAATGGAGTTGCTACCACTTGTTATTAAACCTCAACATCATTTGCTCACAATTAGTCAAATTTTAGTTCCAGCCTTACGCTCTGACACTGGAGACTCCTTCTCTAGATGTTTCACCACATCAGCAATTCCAGGTTTTCTCATTTTTCCATAGAGCATCTGAGATCATACTAATTTTGAGCGAGATGTTGCTATGGAAACAACTATGTATTCGAAAGAGTTAATAGAAAGCTATGATTGACAGCTGCACTATTGCTGAGTTCATGAACAGCTTCTGACCAATCAGAATGCAGAATGTCAATATCAATGCAAGTATAGAATTGATTTAATACTCCCAGTTTTGTACACTGGATTGAGTAAAACAGCGTTAAAATTTTTTTCATTTCAATTAAAAACGAAACTTAAAATGAAAGTATGTAATATTTACTGATTTCTTAAGTGTTTATTAATTCAGTATTGTACAGAATGTTGGTACTTGGGTTCAGTAAGGATGCCTGTGTTTGTGTGTGTGTGAGAGAGAGACAGGTGCAAAGTTCTCCACTGAGGACTGAAGAACATGTAGTGACAAGTTGGGCTTCATAAACAGCAGCATCTCTGAGGATGAAGGTGCTACAGCTACTGTATCAGAGTGTGTTGTGGCGTGAGAGAGAAAAGGTGTGTGTGTGTGTGTGTGTGTGTGAGAGAGAGAGAGTGTGTGTGTCTTTTACGTTGGCATTACAGCAATTAATTCATCCCCCTAAGCGTTTTTTGGGTTACTGAAGGTGTTATTAAAGGCTTTGGAGCTGCTGGAGTTCACTTCTTACACACACACAAACACACACATTTTTCTGGGGATGCACCGAAATAAAAATTCTTGGCCGAAACCGAAAACCGAAAAAGGAGGAAAGCAAGGCCGAAAACCGAAACACCGAAAGAAATTATGGCAATTATTATTACCATTGCATTAATGGCTATGATGTGTACTAAACTTACTAAAATCAAGGCATTTCAATTGCATAAATTAATATTAAAGTTTCAAAGAATTAATCAATTACAAATTATAATAATATTTATTTATAGCACATTGCAACAATGCACAGGATAAAATAAATTAAAATGTAGTCTTAAATGTTTAACTTAAATGCACTCATGTGTACATTAAATAATAATGTACAGACCCACTGTCCTGCTGAAAGGTTGTACAATTAAATATGTTCTTTCATAAAAACAAAGTGCATTCAGAACAAGTGCAACTGCTTAAAGATACAATACAACACTATCACTGGGAAACTTCCTGCTTTTCAACAACGTCCACCACAGACGGAGTGCGCGTGCTCGGAGGGGTTTTGCTTTTCTGTGCGTTTGCGTTCCTCTCATATTCAGCATAGCGATCGGGATGTTTGGATTTCAAATTAAACCAAAGTGGAGAAAGTTTTTACAGACGAAATTTCGGCATTACATGTTTTGCACATCGCTATCCGTGGGTCTTTCTCAGATATACTGAAACACGTCCACACCGGCAGACATGTTGTTTTAGACATGCACGTGCAGGCAGCGGTTTCTCTTTGCGTCATCACAACAAACTGTTTCGGCCGCGTTTTTTCGGTGATCAAAGTCTTTCGGCCGAAAACCGAAAATGCACTTTGGGCCATTTTAGGCCGAAAATTTTCGGTGCCGATATTCGGTGCATCCCTAATTTTTTCCTTTGTGTTGGTATGAAAACTTAATCTATATTAATGGATGCAGTGTGTGGCTGTGTTGCTCCCAAAAAGAAGCAAAAGACAGTTTCGTATGAGCATGCATGCACACACAACACACACACACAACACACACACACACGACCAGTTCTCACCTATTTGCGTTTGTGTAAAATCTTACTCTTTAGTGTGTTATGATATAATACACAGAATGATCAAGGGTCAGATGTAAAAGCAGGAAATGTGTCTCTATTTTACAAACCACTTAAATATACTGAGTTACATCTAAAGCAGTTTCACAATTATTTGTAAAAAATTCTACATAAATCGATTGATTACATTCTGTAAAGCTGCTTTGATGCAATGTCCTTGTGAAAAGTGCAATAGAAATGAAATTGAATCGAGTGACTCAGGACACAGGTTGCATTTATCACTAAACCTCAACAATAATGGAACAGTAATGAAAGCATTTCGGTGTTGAGGATGAGGACGGGTTCCCTGTTGAGTGGTTCCTCACGGTTTCTTCATGACGTTTTTCAACAAAGTCGCCACTGAATCACTCATAAGGCACACAATTATAAATAAGAAACTTATATATTCTTTTAGAAGTGCTTTATCTGTGTAAATTGCTTTGAGACAATGTTTCTTGTTAAAAAAAAAAAAGTACAATTTAAAATGAGTAGAATTGAACAGTTTGACAACAATACCAACGTTAAGATCTAAAGCCCCTGTCCTTGGTGCTGAACTGAATTTATACATCTGCAGGATTTTTTATTATATTAATAATTATATTTGAGATCTTTCTGTATAGTGTTTCTGACCTCAAAAGGAGTCAACCTCTGTGTGTGTGTGTGTGTGTGTGTGTGTGTGTGTGTGGTGTGTGAACCCATTGACATAAAATGGATAATAGAAATAAATACATTACTATAGTTGTCTTATAATAGTATTAATATCTGGACAATATTAATTATACATACATTTATTTAAAAATGTAATTTGTTTATTTATTTATTTATTTTTTATTGTAAACATAGGTAGAAATATGATCCTAAAATTGCATTTCTATTTTATAAGTCGAATAAATATAAAATATGAAATATTTCTTGTAGCTTGTGTTAATGACATGTTTTGCTGCAGTTGGACACTGCTTCAGTGTGTGTCTCTTTTACTATGTGTGTGTGTTGATGTTTTGATGTATCTGTCTTCTCCTCCCACGAGGCGTTACCGATGAATGAAGCATCACTAACTCTTCCAGACACCTGTAGACACCAGACAGCTTTACATCTCTGTGTGTGTGTGTGTGTGTGTGTGTGTGTGTGTGTGTGTTTAGTGTAAACGTCTCTTTTACTAAAACATGATGAAATCGAGTGGTTTTCAGGCGAACCGGTGTGTGTGTTTGGGGGTGTGTGTTCTGGGCTTGTGGTGGCAGTCGCTTGGCAGAACAGAGCTGCAAACTCAAGGCCAAGTTCAACCTGATGGGCTACAAGAACGTGGAGAAGAAGAAGGTGGTGATCGGGGGGATGTTCTCCGTGCACAACCGTCTCATCTCCACCGACACCAACACCTCATCCAACCCAGTGTCTTCCGGCTGTGAAGGGTAACCGCGCTCGCTTTTTACCAGATATTTCACAGATAGAGGTAATGATGATATTGACTATGCAAACACGTGTACAGCCTGCGTGTCTTCTAGATGTTAAACAACGGTTTGTTAGTGGTAGTTACAGGATAGTTATAGTGTTTTTCTATATTTTTATAACTTTACCTGTAGGAAGATGTTCAATCTGGGCTTTTGATTGTTATTCATCAACAGCTATGCCATACAATTTAGTTAAAATAGCTCATTATTGGTTACTATGGTTACCGCTGATGGGTGGATTTTGCCTGTGTCTGAAATGCTCCTGTACCCAAATCCCCCAAAGCACATATTGTTATTACATGCATACTATGTCGTGTGTGTGTGTGTGTGTGTGTGTGTGTGGTGTGTGTGTGTGTGTGTGTGTGTGTGTGTGTGTGTGTGTGTGTTTTCTCCTCATCCAAATAATGGACCAGAGGTTTCTCAAAGGATTTTGGATTTTTTCCACTGAACATAACCACTTTTTGGACAAATGTGAAAATATTCAGAGACAAAAATAATTTATCCATCCATCTATCCATCTATCCATCTATCTATCTATCTATCTATCTATCTATCTATCTATCTATCTATCTATCTATCTATCTATATTTTCATTTATCTGTTTATTTCTATCTATTTATCTGTCTGTCTGTTTATCTGATTATCTCTCTCTGTATCTGATTATCTATCTAATTCTCTCCTTCTCTCTCTCTCTCTCTTCTCTTCTCTCTCTTCTCTCTCTTCTCTCTCTCCTCTCTCTCTCTCATTCTCTCTCTCCTGCTCTCTCTGCCCCATGTAGTTTGTTGCATTGTACTAGTGACATCTAGTGGCCGCATGTGGAATCAGACCACAAAGTAACCTCGCTAATAGAATACAGCCATAGCTGAGATGATGATTATTAGTTGATTAGATTATGAATTTCTTATTTCCTCATGCTTTATGTGTTTGTTAATCTCCATAAGGTTTAATTTCGTACTTTCCGCTGGACGCAGACGATGCTGTTTGCCATTAATGAGATAACAAAAAAGCTGACTTGTTGCCCAACACTGATCTCGGATACGTCATCTATGATTCATGCTTCACCATCTCCAAGGCTGTTGAAGGAACTCTAACCTACCTGACAGGCCAGGATGAAGCTGTGCCTAACTACCGCTGTGGGAACGGACCTCCGCTCGCTGCTATGGTGGGGGCAGGAGGATGTGACCTCTCTGTCGCTACGGCTCGTATCCTCGGCCTTTATTATTTCCCACAGGTAAAGTGTGTGATTGTTTTATCAGTTGTGCTGCAAATAAATACTGTTTTCAGGATTTTTCTGGATTTAACCTTCATGTTATTGTTTTTTTCTCAATGTAGGACATCTGTGAGTCTAAATACCCATCACTGTTAATGTTTCTATCTTAGGTGAGCTACTCGTCTTCGTGTTCAGTCCTCGAGAGCAGGTTCCAGTACCCACCTTCCTGCGCACCATCCCGAGCGACGAGCACCAGTCGGTGGCCATGGCTCAGCTGGTGCTGCATTTCGGCTGGACATGGGTGGGCACCATCGCTTCGGACGACGACTACGGCAAATACGGTATCAAGCGCTTCAAAGAGGTTGTCGAAGAAGCAGGCGTGTGCATCTCCTTTTCTGAAACGCTCCCCAAGTTCACCGCTCAGGAAACCATTAAGCGCATCGTCCGCACCATTATAGACTCCACAGCCAAGATCATTGTCGTGTTTTCATCCGATGTGGACTGGAGTCCGCTGGTGGAGGAACTTCTGCGCAACAACGCCACCAACCGCACGTGGATCGCCAGCGAAAACTGGGTCACATCTGCGCTCATCTCGCGCCAACCCAATGTTATGTCCTTGCTGGGGGGGACGATCGGATTCGCCATAACTCGAGCGCACATCCCAGGCCTGCGGGAGCACCTCCTTAACATCGACCCCTATCAGGACAGCTTGACTGAGGAGTTCTGGCAAACTGCCTTCAACTGCACGCTTAGTTACAGCCGAGCGCTGAGCAACGCCCGGACACAGCTGGCCACACAGGTGGGAAACGCGACGGCATCGCGGGCCGCAGCGAGATTGGCGCCGCTAGGCTTGTGCAACGGGAAGGAAAGTCTGGTGGAACTGAATAACACGTATTCGGACGTGTCCCAGTTGAGACTGACATATAACGTGTATAAGGCCGTGTACGCAGTGGCCTATGCTCTTCACAACCTGGAGTACTGCGTTCCCGGTAAAGGACCTTTTGTCGGGGGCTCGTGTGCTGACATCACTAACTTTGAGCCTTGGCAAGTGAGTAGATAATGGGTTTCAAGGAGATACAAACACTGAGGAGGAGCATTCTTTCAGGAATGGTTCACAGGTATCTAAATAAATTACATTTACATCTAACTAAGACTAGAGGTGTACATCAGGACGAAAACGGGCAGGTTTTTCACTGTCGTGTGGGTTGGGAAGTGGGATCTGTTATCACCAAGCTGCCACTGCTGGTCCTCTAAGCTGAGCTCCTCAGCAAGGCCTTTACGCCTGGGACACACCGAGCGGTCTGGTAGTATCCAGTGGGTTTTGAGCGTCGGTCAGCTGTAGTTTTTCCGGTGTGTTCCGCCCACTGACTTAGCAAACAGCAAATTGCACACTGACTTTAGAAAGAACGACAGAGTAACGAGTGAATGCACACACTTGTCATTGTTGTTGGCATCTAGTGCAGTTTTTTTCCTTTTTCCTTTCTTTCTGTCTTCATCCACAAAAAGAGGACCAAGAACTTGACAAGTTGTATTTGCCAGACATGATTTAAAAAAAACGACACAAATCCGGTAGTTATGATCGCGACAGTGTAAACTATGCTTTCTTATATATTTACCGTTTTAGCTCCTCCAGTTCCCTGTTTCAGATGCCGAATACAGACTACTGCCACCTGCTGGTATGAGAGAGTTCTGTTCTCTCGTGCTCTTTCGCTGTCGGCTAAATTTGTCCGGTTTGTTCTAGTGCAACTTTTTTTTGCCCTATCCCTACCTTAACGCTCAACTGCTCAGCTGATAAAATAATTGTGAGTTGCTTTGGATAAACACATCTGCCTGGTCAGATCATAGTGGTGAACATGTAACATAATAAATTATGTATATTTTGGGAAATACTGTAGAAGCAACTGAACTCATTGGAAAATATACTGTAGGCAGTCCAAAGGCCAGGTACAAGGTGTACATCTTTATTACACACCACTTATGTACTGGAGTGATGTAGCTGAGGCTGAGGAACTGTCGGAGCCAGATTACTGACCTTTCAACCTTTGGGTTATTTTTATTATATTTATTTCCTGAGACATTTAACACCATCCACTCTGTGTTTAAATCCTAAATGAGGTAAATATATTTAGAGCACTAATGACAGTGGTAGCTACAGATAATAGCACTGCATAATACTTATAGTATATGCTGTATAGTACATTTATATAGTATATATATAAATCTTCCACTAAATAATACATATTTTGTCCTAACACCATTTGTCCCTTATCAGCTGATGTACTACTTGAAAAACCTGCGCTTCACCGTCCCAAACACCCGAGAGTTGATCTCTTTTAACGATGGCGAAGTTCCTGGCTTTACGAGATCCTGAACTGGCAGAGGGCTTCAGATGGAGGGGTCACGTACACACATATAGGACAATACAACAGCACGGCGCCCGCCGGCGAAAAGCTGTACATCGACAACTCCTCCATTATATGGCATAACGATGTGCTGCAGGTTGGTGAGATTGTTATGACCTGTCATACAGGAGTAATGGCTTGTGTAATGTTTATGCACTAACAATCATACAGTGCAATTTATATAAATATTTGACTAGAATCTGTACCATCTGCGCAATTTCTGCTGCATGTGATCTGCTGTATGTAATCTACTGCATGTGATCTACTACATGTGATCTACTGTATGTCATCTGCTTATGTGTTATGCTGCATGTAATCTGTTCCATGCGATCTGCTGTCTGTAATCTACTGCATGTGATCTACTACATGTGATCTGCTTTATTGGGACACCTGCTTCTTCCAGACATATGTGGTTGTTCCCTCAAACTCTAAACATAGGATAGACTTTATTTGTCACATATCCATTACAGCATAGTGAAATTCGTTCTTTGCATATCCCAGCTTGTTTAGAAGCTGGGTCATGATACGGCGCCCCTGGAGCCTTGCTCGAGGGCCCAAGAGGGGCAGTTTGATGATACCGAGGCTTGAACCTCCCGCCCTTCCGAAACAGTAACCCAGCGCTTTAACCACTGAGCTACCACTCCCATGTGTTTATGAATGTGGCCAGCTGCATGGGATCTGCTACATGTAATGTGATCTGCTGTCCATGATCAGCTATATGTAATCAACTACATGTCATCTACTCTGGATCTGCTTTATGTGATCTGCAGTATGTGATCTCCTACATGCGATGTGCTGCATGTGATTTACTACACGTGATCTGCTACATGTGATCCACTACACGTGATCGGCCGCACACTATCTGCTAAGCGTGATCTATTACATATGATCTGTGTTGTTGTGCTGCTGCTTTTGCAGACGCCACGCTCTGTGTGTAGCGAAAGATGCCAACCTGGCACACGTATGGGCATCCGTCAGGGAGAACCCGTCTGCTGCTTCGACTGCATCCCGTGTGCAGACGGAGAGATTTCTAACACAACAGGTCAGAATCTGTTTTTTCCTGGTAGCCGGTTTTGTGCGTGCACATCAATCAAATACACAAACAAAAAGATTTCTTTTTGACAGATGCCAGAGGTTGCCTTCAGTGTGGGGAGGACTACTGGTCCAACGCCAACCGTGATGCCTGTGTACCCAAGACCATTGAGTTCCTGGACTTCAGTGAGGCTCTGGGTATCACGCTCATCGTCATCTCTGTTTTTGGTGCTCTACTGACCATCATGGTGGCCATAGTGTTCCTAAAATACATAAACACACCTCTGGTGCAGGCCAACGATGCTCTTGCTGAGCTTCACCCTGCTGCTGGGGCTAGTGGTCACGTTCCTCTGCTCCATCGTGTTCCTGGGTGAGCCACGGCTTTGGTCCTGCATGACTAGCCAAGTGGCTCTGGCTCTTGGTTTGCCCTGACTCTGTCGTCCCTCATGGGAAAATCATCTCTGCTGATGCTCCAGAGCGAGAGCAATCAAAGCCATGAGGGTTGCAGCTAAAGCAGCCAAAGCGGCGGCGGCCGCTCCGAGCAGAGCGGTGACACGGCAGCGATAGCTCCTGCCATTCCACAGAAAAACGACATCGATCCCATCAAACCTCCTCAACAGAGAACCATGATGATCGTGTGCACGCTGATCCAAGTCATAGCCTGCACCGTGTGGCTCATCCTGCTGCCTCCTCATCCTGTGAAGAACACGGCTGCCCAGAACATCAAATCATCCTAGAGTGTGATCCAGGAAACATCATCTTCATCTGCTGTGTATTCGGCTATGATGTTCTCCTAGCGCTGCTGGCCTTCATATTCGCCTTCGTCGCACGCAAGCTCGAGGACCACTTCAACGAGGGCAAATGCGTGACCTTCGGCATGCTGGTTTTCTTCATCGTCTGGATCTCCTTTGTCCCTGCTTACCTGAGCACACGCGGAAAGTTTATGGTAGCCGTCCAGATCTTCGCCATTTTGGCTTCCAGCTTCGGCTTGCTCGCGTGTGTGTTCCTCCCCAAGTGCTATGTGCTGCTGGTTAAACCCGACAGGAACAAGGAGGAGCTGATGGTGCCCAGGGCCAAGCGGCCTGAATCTGGAGCCACTGGAACATCTGCCTCACTCGCCACCACCAACACCAACGGCACCATCGCCACCATTGACGGATGATCAAAAGCCAAAATTTGCATTTCGACATCTAATAATCAGAACATTTTCTATTAATTTTGTAATTGAACACAAAACATCTGCGAGGTGAAAAAAAATCACAGCGTGACTACAACCAAAAAAATAAAAAAAATTCATAAAGATGTTATTAAGTTAATGTAACGGAAACCATTTACTCCTCACTGATTTATTCTCATATAAAAAATCCACTTCTCCATAAAACCATTGCAGCTCTTGCATCCTATTTACTAGATTCTATTTTTGTGAAATAAATATCTTAATTTTTTTATTTCAATATATGTAGGAGATTGATTTTTTATTTGTATGGAATAATTGTATGCTTATGCATATATTATGGCGAATTTTAGAATTCATCTTAACTTCCTGCTTTTCGCACAATACAAATTTACATTTACTTTTACAATAAAACAATATTATTGATCAGATATTTACTTTAGTCTGTCATTGCTTTTAGAAATTGACTGTTACTTATTTACATTTGAATAAACAAATAATTATGTTACATAGATTTTGCATAGAATTTCTTTTTTCAATTTTATCTTGACATGGCATTCTGTGAAGTGATAAACAGCCCTCCCTAGACAGCAGCAAATAACAGTGTAACAGTAGAAATAATAGTGTTACTACTTCTAATAACAATATTAATAAAAATTTATTATAATACTAATAAATACTTATACTGCTGCTACTACTAATTATAAGAAATCTTTCTCCATACACACCCTGTGTTATACTTCTGCCGCTTTCAAACCCTCTAATAAACTCATTTCTAATCCTGTCCATCCTCGTCACTCCCAATGAAAACCTCAACATCTTCAGCTCTGCTACCTCCAGCTCCACCTCCTGTCTTTTACTCAATGCCACTGTCTCTAATCCATACAACATCTCAGGTCTCACCACAGTCCTATAAACTTTCCCTTTTACTCTCACAGATACTCTTCTATCACAAATCACTCCTGCTATCACTCTTCTCCACCCACTCCACCCTGCCTGCACTCTTTTCTTCACTTCTCTAACACACTCTCCATTACTCTGCACTGTTGACCCCAGGTACCTGAATTCCTCCACCTTCTCCACCTCTTTCCCTGCAACCGCACCACTCCACTGCCCTCCCTCTCATTCACACACATGTACTCTGTCTTACTCCTACTGACTTTCAATGTGTGTGTGTGTGTGTGTGTGTGTGTGTGTGTGTGTGTGTGTGTGTGTGTGTGTGTGTGTGTGTGTGTGTGTGTGTCATTTCATCGTACAACTATAACTGTGTGAATGGATTGTTCTATAATTGGATTGTAACAACACACTCTGTTTAAGGGAGGGTCCGACATGCCTGAGGAGGACTCTGTGTGTGTGTGTGTGTGTGTGTGTGTGTGTTGTGTTGTGTGTGTGTGTGTGTGTGTGTGTGTGTGTGTGTGTGTGTGTGTGTGTGTGTTTGTTGTAGTTGATGTGTGTGTGTGTGTGTGTGTGTGTGTGTGTGTGTGTGTGTGTGTGTGTGTGTGTGTTTTGGTAGCACTGAGACTAAGGAAGGAACAGAACTGGTGTGTAACAGAGGTAAGGTTGTGTGTGTTTGTGGTTGTGAGTGCAGACTATGTTAGAGGAGGCTGTTTTACACACACACACACACACACACACACACACACACACACACACACACACACACACACACACACACACACACAACACACGTGTCAGTTTGCCTGTCACTGGAATAGACATATGGAATAATATGACTACACCCTCAGTGTTGTACTGTTTCGCTTGCTTTGCTAATACCAGTTCAGATTAGCATCAGTTCCAAGAGTTTACATGAATCGGCTAAGCAGCACTTTACCTCGGGTAAATATCAGAAATTACACTACTGGAAACAAAAGTTTGGGACACGTTGATATGTGCTTCTGTATGATATGTGCCACAAAGTTACCAGAAAGATGGAGGTACACAACTCTATAGGATATCTATGAATGTGCTAGCATTCCATGTTGCCTTTAATTGAACCAGGAGACCCAAACCTGTTCCAGCATGACAATGCCCCTCAAGCCAGCTCCATGAAGATCTGGTTTACATGGTTGGAATTTGTGGATGATCTCCTGCTATAGAGCTCTGACCCGATTGAACACCTTTGAGATGAATGTGACCTTCACC
>JBCEWE010001939.1:0-21749 GCA_039877035.1 Silurus lanzhouensis | reverse complement strand
AAGTTGTAGTTAAACTGTTTTCAGATGATAAGTCTGTGTGTGTGTGTGTGTGTGTGTGTGTGTGTGTGTGTGTGTGTGTGTGTGTGTGTGTGTGTGTGTATATACACGCATGGACTCTGGTATGAAGTCTCTGCCTATTCGACCCCTTACAGTAGAATTTTTAACTAAAGGCAGCATGAGGAATGTGTAAGATTTTCTCCAGTTAAAGGTTAATACATTTTACCTCTGTAAGCAAAGTTTTTGTTCATCTCCTTATACATTCATTAGACATTTCGTTTTACCAAAATGAGAAACTTTCTGCTTTCGTTTTCACCTGGCATCATACCATATTTATGATTACTACCTGATAATCCTGACAGCCCAAAATATTAACATACAAAAAAGCACAGAAAATCTAAATAGGTAAATTGCTGATGTGATTTGCTGTGTACCAGACCAGCGCCTGTTGTCTTGTTTTTACTTTCTTTGTTGAAAATCAGAAACTGAATAAGAAAGTGTGTTAATAATGGACTTAATAGATGATTATAAAAAAAGAAAAATATATAAATAGGATGATATTTCTGTTTGATTTAGAAATTATTACACACTGTATGCTGTGACTCTGACCTGGGAAACATTAAATACATTCATAGCTCGTTACTGGTCACTGTTTATTTACTGAATACTGAATATTCTCTGCTTGCAGTGTCATGGTGTGGTCAACAGATTTGTCTGGATGAAGAATGATACATATTGGCACAGCAGAATTTTATTCCAAACCAATAAACTCTTAGAAAGTCAAAGTCTAAATTCATTATTTGTCTGCAGATTATATTTTTACTTGCTTCTTTAAATATTCAACCTCTTGATACTATTCCTTGGTGGAACAAAATGTTTTTGGGGGTGGGAGAAAACAACATGTAAAAATTCATAGATGCAATACCAGACTGTGGAGTAGATGAAGAAAACCTTTAAAACTACATTAAGCTATGGCCCAGTGTATATGGATCATAGCAGACATTAAACTGATGAGAACAGATTTACTACACTTTCAATATATTTAATATATTTCAATATATTAGGTCACTGAAATGAGAATGGATTTTAACTATAATATCGAAGGTCTACCACAATGGCTCAGGACACAGGCTGCATGAAAATGTTCTGCATTTAAGCACCTATCACTGGAACAGTACACCTCAACAATGATGGAACTGTAATGAACATAATGGACATTTTGTGCACCCAGATGAGAATGGGTTCCCTTTTGAATCTGGTTCCTCTCTAAGTTTCTTCCATATGCCGTCTCAGGGAGTTTTTACTTGCACAGTCACCACAGTCTCGCTCATTAGGGATAACTTATAGGCACTCAATTCAATTCAACACATTTTTATTTGTATAGTGCTTGTAACAAGGACAATGTCTCAAAGCAGCTTTATACAGATAAAGTGGTTATATAATAATGTATAAGTGTGTTTCTTTTAATTGTAAGTTTATCTCTATAGGGATCATTATAATGATAGATAGACCATATATAGATCATAATAATGAGTGAACCAGTGGCAAGGAAAAACTCCCTGAGATGGCATTAGGAGAACCCTTGAGAGGAACCAGACTGAAAAAGGAAACCCATCCCAATGTTCATACAGTTAAATCATTGTTAAGGTGTGCAGTGATAGGCAATTAAATGCAATCTGTGGTCTTTAGCTATTGTAGAAGAGTAGACTGTTGATAATAATTACAATCCAAATCCAGCCTCAAAATTCTTGTGTTGCTCAGTAATTTCATGGATATTTAGGTTGTTGATGTGAAACCATCCCATGCACAGAGTGGTCTACAATTGAAGTGATCTCCATACTTTTGGTTTTGCTTTACATTAAAGACTTCTGAGACTGAGTTTAAACAAAGAAAAAGATGATAGGCCACAATGTTGCCATTCATTTCCTTATATCTGCATTTAGATGTGTTAAAAGCTTTTGTTTGGACCATATAGTTTAAAGTATAAACATATCACAACATATAACTGTTGTTTCTTGTTGCAAAGATGTGCCTTTTAGAATAATTGTTTAAACAACTAACAATTGTGAATGGTTACATTTGTCTACATTTGTTTTTAGAAAATACTGTATAAAAACAACCATATGAGCTTGTAGTATTATGTTCCTTATGGTAATGTTATGAGGCATATAGTATGCTTAGGAACCTATATTGGGTGTGTTACGGTACTGTTGGAAGAAGAATAAAAGTTCTAGTAGAAGTCATGGCTGGCTGTCACGTAGTCCATTTATGAAAGATTAATGTAGAACCTATTAAATGACAGAACAGAGATCTTTTTAAAAAACAAGGGGAAAAAAGGAACCAATTATTTTCACTGTAAAACCACTGAGCCCACAGTCTGATGGTTGACCTGAACATTGCTCTGAAGCTGTTCTGTATCTGCATGACTATATCCATTGTGCTGCTGCCACATAATGGTTAAATAGATAATTGCATGAGGGAGTAGATGTACAGGTGATCCTAATAGTGTGCTCATTTGGTGTATATTCATACACATGAAAGTTTGTTCTAGACATAATCACAGGTTTATTATAAGTTAAGCAGGGTATATTTATTTATTATAACAAAGCAAACTATTATGTAACTTTTTATGAATAAATTCTATGATCAAGTTTTGATTTAAGACTTAACTTTAAATGTATCTAATCACAGTCAATTACATATAGACATAGACATAGACACACAATAGACATAGTTACATTGATGGTTAATTCTTTTTAATTAGATATTTCTTTTGAGTTTAGAGGGTAAAGCATATCATGCTTTATGCTTAGAAAAGCAGTCACTGAAACATCTAGGAAGAAAGAGAAGTGAAACACAAACAAGTAAACAATAAAAACAATTAAAGCAAACAACCAAAGGCATTATTCTAATTTATCTGACTAGTGGGTTATTAAAGAGGACTTTAAAGGCATTAAAAAAGACAATAACAATTCATTTAATTGCTGAAAAAGAAAACTAATAGAAAGATCAAATAAATAAATAAAAACCCTGATAGCTTGTAGCCATCAAGCTCAAAGCAGGTCTTTATTTTTTTTAATTTTTTTATTTTTTTAGCAAAATACTCGCTCAGACTGTTTTCTGCATGTTGCTTTGTGATTTTTTTTCACACTGCAGGAATATCTGCAGGCTTTGCATTATATTTTTCAGCAAACTGATCATTAAATTTTGCCATCACGTGTTTCAAGTAGTCTGCGGCCTCTATGCTATAAGCAAAGTTTTTGTTCATCTCCTTATACATTCATTAGACACTGAATATCCATGCTTCTCTGCTTGCAGTGTCATGGTGTGGTCAACAGATTTGTCTGGATGAAGAATGATACATATTGGCACACCCAGAATTTTTATTCCAAACCAATAAACTCTTAGAAAGTCAAAGTCTAAATTCATTATTTGTCTGCAGATATATTTCTACTTGCTTCTTCAATATTCAACCTCTTGATACTATTCCTTGGGTGGAACAGAATGTTTTTGGGTTGGGAGAAAACAACATGGTGGGAGAAAACAACATGTCAAAATTCATAGATACCAGACTGTGGAGTAGATGAAGAGAACCTTTTTAAAACTACATTTAAGCTATGGCCCAGTGTATATGGATCATAGCAGACATTAAACTGATGAGAACAGATTTACTACACTTTCAATATATTTAATATATTTCAATATATTAGGTCACTGAAATGAGAATGGATTTCAACTATAATATCGAAGGTCTACCACAATGGCTCAGGACCACAGGCTGCATGAAAATGTTCTGCATTTAAGCACCTATCACTGGACAGTACACCTCAACATGATGGAAACTGTAGAGAAGAAGAGAAGTGAAACAAGTAAACAATAAGGTGAGAGGTGGTAGCTCAGTGGGCTTTGGATCAGAAGATCACAGGTTCAAATCCACCACCACCAAGCTGCCACTGCTGGCCCTTGAGCAAAGCCTAAAACCCTCCCCTGCTCAGTTGTAAGTCGCTCTGGATAAGGCGTCTGCCAAAATGCTGCAAATATAAATGGAACTGTAATGAGGTCTGCAGGATTTCCCAGTCTGGAAAGGTCTCTCTGTATTTCTTGTAAGGATGATACTTCTCTTGGGTCTCTACGCAACTGAACTCTCTGTCACTGTTCACACTCGTTGAGCAAATGTTAATGACTAACTTCTCTGAGTTCTTATTCCTGCAAAAACCAAGTCCTTATTGTCTGTGTATAGAAACACAGTGTTTTGTATTTCGTTCAACCTCTTGTTTAGATCTCTTAGGAAAGATAATTTATGTGCGAGACAAATTGTCCAGATTCATTTGCATCCATTTCAGGAAATAGGATCTTTCAAGACTTGAACTTGACAGTGCACTTATAAAGCAGGTCATGACTTCTATATTTCATAGCTGCTTTGCTGCTTCCTGAGTTCCAACTTCTGTTCACTTTCATAGAACTCAATGTTCTTATCCCCAGTTTTACGAAGTCTACACTCCTCTTCTCTAATTTTCCCAATTTCTTCCAGATCTCACCTTGCAATGGGAGCTGTTTCTCCTTAAATAATACTGTGTCCTGTATCTTACTAGTGATTGCATCTGCATTTTCTTTTGCATTTGTCACTCCTTGTTGTCTTCATTAATTAAAATTCCAAATTCATGTGCAACTGAGGTCATCTTCTCCACCTGTACAGTCATCAAACTGTTTTACCAACATTCAGATTCTTAAAAATCTGCATCATTTTGTTTGTCTTATGAATTCTGTTGTTTTGTTCAATTTCAATGCATTTACATGTGTACTGGTGAGTAGCTGATGGTTTGACTCAAAATTGTCAAAGAACACGAAAACCGCTGTAAAATCTGACAAAGAATGAGTACTCAAATGTGCGCATGTCACCTCTTAGGTTTGCAAATGCCACAGGTTCTTGAAAGATGTCTATGTATTTACTTCCACATGGTGGATACCTGCTGATCTCCAACAAACCATTTGATATTTTTCTTGGGATGTCTCCTCAGTCCATGTCATGGTGCACAAACATATCATGATTTGAGATTTCGAGATGCTGCAATCACTAAGTCTTACAAAGGACACTAAAGGTAAATCACCTAGAACAATCCTGTCTTCCACAAATCTTTTGGATCTGTCAAGAAATGTGGTCTGAACTTCTTCACAATTTCTCTTAAGGCCTGAAGCATGAGCATGCTCTGCTGTGTGTCACAATTTGGAAGCAGTAAAGACACAGAGAATTGGCCCATAGACATTTTCAAGGCCATTTCTGTTGAATAAAATTGTCTGAGGAAAGTAATAGTGCAGTTATTATGTCTAAAGGATTGACATTGTGATTAGAGTCCTGGATAAAGACAAGACAGTCAAATCACTATACCGGTCGAAACTTTTCATGTCTTGTTTTTTGAGGAAAAGCCATGGTAAATCTGTGCAGGATCACTAGGCTATGTTGGTTCATCAGGCTTATTGACTGCTTGCACACGTCAGATCTGATAGCTCAGTAGGTAAGGTGTAGGGTTACCGATCAGCAGGACCCACCTTGTTGTGGTTTCAAGCCCTGCTTCACCAAGGTAAGAATTGAATTTCTCTTTTGAAATATAATAGTTCGTCTACTTTGTGACATAAAATTGTAAATCGATTTGTTAATTAACGAGACCTGTTTGAAAGATTGCTTTTATTTCTTTGTTTATTTGAAGGCTTATTTTTAATAGAGTTACACGGTGTTGAATTATGGAAAGAAGCGATGTTGGTTCATTAGGCTTATTGGCTGTATGCACAAGTCAGCTCTGATAGCTCATTGGGTAGGGTGTAGCTTTACTGATCAGCTGTCCGCACCTGGTTGTGGGTTCAAACCCTGGCTTCATCAAGGTAAGAATTGAATTTCTCTTTTGAAATATAATAGTTTGTCTACTTTGTGACATTAAACTGTAAATTGATTTTTTTATTAATGACACCTGTTTGAAACATTGCTTTTATTATTATTATTTTTTTAATACTTGTTTGGCATACTTTTAATATGAGTTACATGGTGTTGAAGTAGGGAAAAGAAGCCATGTTGGTTCATTAGGCTTATTGACTGGTTGTACAAGTCATAAGTATAGCTCAGTGGTTAAGGTGTTAGGTTACCAATCAGCAACTCCCCACAAGGTTGTTGGTTCATGCCCTGCCATTGCAAAAGATACATTTTTATTTATATTTTGAAATCCAATAGTTTGTCTACTTTGTTACATTAAACTGTAAATGTATTTGTTAAATAAAGAGACTTGTTGAAATAATTGCTTTATTCTTTGTCTTTTTTGAAAGACTTGTTTGCCCAAAATTTAAATATGAGTTACATGGTGTTGAAGTATGGACAAGAAGCCATGTTGGTTCATTGGCTTGTGATTGCTTGCCCAGTTCAGAAATGATAGCTCATTGGGTAAGGTGTTGGTTTACTAATCAGCAACACACCACAAGGATGTGGGTTCTAGCCTCAGCATTGCCAAATATTTATTTGTATTTTTATTTTGAAATCCAATAGTTTGTCTACTTTGTTACATTAAACTGTAAATCTGTTGTTAAATAAAGGACCTGTTGAAATGATTGCTTTCTTTCTTTCTTCTTTTTGAAAGACTTGTTTGGCCTACTTTAAATATGAGTTACATGGTGTTGAATTATGGACAGGAAGCCATGTGTTCATTAGCTTATTGACTGCTTGCACAAGTCAGAAGTAATAGCTCAGGGGTAAGGTGTTGGTTTACTAGTCAGCAGCTGCCCACCAAAGTTCCTGGTTCAAGCACTGCCATTACAAAGGATCTTTTTTTTTTTTTTTTTTAATTTACATTAAACTGTAAATCGATTTGTTAAATAAAAAAAACATTTGAAATACTTGGTTGGCCTACTTTGAATATGAGTTACATGGTGTTGAAGTATGGACAAAAAGCCATGTTGATTCATTAAACTTATTGACTGCTTGTCCAAATCAGAAGTAATAGCTCAGTAGGTAAGGTTTTGGTTTACTAATCAGCAAATCCCTCAGTAGGTAAGATGTTGGTTTTCCGAACAGCAACTTCTTACAAGGATATTGGTTCAAGCCCCAGAATTGCCAAATATTTATTTTATTTTATTTTGAAATCCAATAGTTTGTCCACTTTGTTACATTAACCTGTGAATCTATTTCTAAAGAGACCTTTTGGAAACATTGCTTTATTTCTTTGTCTTTTTTAAAGACTTGTTTGGCCTACTTTAAATATGAGTTACATGGTGTTGATGTATGGACAAGAAGCCATGTTGGTTCATTAGGCTTATTGACTGCTTGCACAAGTTAGAAATGATAGCTCAGTAGGTAAGGTGTTGGTTTACCAATCAACCGCTGCCCACAAGTTTCTTGGTTCAAGCCCTGCCATTGCCAAAGATAATTTTTATTGGTCTTTTGGGTGATTATAACAAGGCATTCAGTCAAGGATGACACACACACGGACTTTGCGTGACTGTTCCTTTACTCACATGCTGAGAGAATAACACCGGAACATGTACATCCGGAAACACGTGTAACAAGTGCATTGTGGAAAATGTAGTTAAGTAAACAGCGTTAACACAATACACAACTATTTTTTTATTTTATTTTGAAATCTAATAGTTTGTCTACTTTGTGACAATAAACTGTAAATCTATTTGTTTATTAAAGAGACCTGTTGAAAATATTGCTTCATTTCTTGTCTTTTTTAAATACTTGTTTGGCCTACTTTCAATACGAGTTTCTTGGTGTTAAAGTATGGACAAGAAGCCATGTGGTTCATCAGGCTTATGGACTGCTTTCATAAGCCGGAAAGGATAGCTCAGTCGGTAAGATGTTGGTTTATCAATCAGCAGATACCCACGAAGGTGTGGGTTCTAGCCCTGCCATTGCAAAGAACTTTTTTTTTTTTTATCTGATCGTATGTCTACTTTGTTACATTTAACTGTAAATCTATTTGTTAATTAAAGAGACTTGTTGAAAACATTGCTTTATTTCTTTGTCTTTTTTAAACTTGTGGCCTACTTTCAATGAGTTACATAGTGTTGAAGTATGGAAAAGAAGCCATGTTGGTCATTAGGCTTATTGACTGCGTTCGTAAGCCAGAAATGGTAGCTCAGTAGGTAAGGCGTTGGTTTTCTAAACAGCAACTCCGTACAAGGATGTTGGATCAAACCCCAGCATTGCCAAATATTTATTTTTATTTTATTTTGAAATCCAATAGTTTGTCCACTTTGTTACATTAACCTGTAAATCTATTTCTAAAGAGACCTGTTGGAAACATTCCTTTATTTCTTTGTCTTTTTTAAAGACTTGTTTGGCCCTCTTTAAATATGAGTTACATGGTGTTGAAGTATGGACAAGAGGTCATGTTGGTTCATTAGGCTTATTGACTGCTTGCCCAAGTCAGAAGTAATACCTCAGTGGATAAGGTGTTGGTTAACTAATCAGCAGCTTCCCACAAGGTTGTAGGTTCACGCCCCAGCATTACCAAGCATTAATTTTATTTTTATTTTGAAATCCTATAGTTTGTCTACTTTGTTACATTAAACTATAAATCTATATAAATCTATATAAATCTATATGTCTTTTTGAAATACTTGTTTGGCCTACTTTCAATATGAGTTTCTTGGTGTTGAAGTATGGACAAGAAGCCATGTTGGTTAATTAGGCTAATGGACTGCTTGCACAAGTCAGAAATGATAGCTGAGTAGGTAAGTTAGTTGGTTTACCAATCAACAGCTGCACACGAGTTTTCTGGTTCAAGCCCTGCCATTGCCAAGGATAATTTTTTTTAAATTTTGAAATCTAATAGTTTGTCTACTTTGTGAAAATAAACTGTAAATCTAATTGTTTATTAAAGAGACCTTTTGAAAATATTGCTTTATTTTTTTGTCTTTTTGAAATACTTGTTTGGCCTACTTTCAATATGAGTTTCTTGGTGTTGAAGTATGGACAAGAAGCCATGTTGGTTCATTAGGCTTATTGACTGCACAAGTAAGAAAAATTAGCTCATTGGGTAAGGTGTTGGTTTCCTGATCAGCATCTCCCCACAAGGTTGTGGGTTCAAGCCCTGCCATCACAAAGGATATTTTTATTTTTATTTTGAAATCTAATAGTTTGTCTACTTGTTACAGTAATCTGTAAATGTATTTGTTAATTAAAGCGACCTGTTGAAAAGATTGCTTTGTGTCTTTGCCTTTTTTGAAAGACTTGTTTGGCCTACTATAAATATGAGTTACATGGTGGTGATGTATGACCAAGAAGCCATGTTGGTTCATTAGGCTTATTGACTGCTTGCAAAAGTCAGAAATATAGCCCTTTGGGTTTACTGATCAGCGATTATCCACAAGTTTTATGGGTTTAAGCCCCAGCATTGCCAAGGATTAAATTTTATTTTAATTTTGAAATCCAATAGTTTGTCTACATTGTTAGATTAATCTGTAACTCTATTTGTTAATTAAAGAGACGTGTTGAAAAGATTGCTTTATTCTTTGTCTTTTTTGAAAGACTTGTTTGGCATTCCTTTTAACCTATGACATCTTCACCTCAATCAAAAGTTGAAACTTTTTTTGGGGGTGATATATCCGTAAAGTGTCCCACTCCCCCTTCCAAAGACACGAATCCTCTAATCCTAAAACACACACCCATACACAACTGGCTCCAGAAGGTCTGGATCCTACCACAAGACGAGATAACCCCATGCAGGTTCTCTGTTTGACCGCATAGAGACCTCGACCATAAAACACCCACACATACACATGCGCACACACACACACACACACACACACACTGATACAATAAGCATTCCTTTTTCTAATTAAACAAAATGAATAAGATGCTCCACATCCCACAACATTAACCTATACTTGTATGTATCTCCTTTATTGTTTATAGTTGTACGCTAAAGATCCTATTAATGTAACTCTATTAATGTGTCTCTTTTATTAAGGCTTAATTGACTTAAAATTATCTGTTCTTTACTTTCCTGACAAGAGTGCATTTCATTTGATCAGAATACGACATTGTACTAACATCCGTTTTACGTTAATTACTGGTCCCAGCACGTTATTTTATACCTGTTCTAATGCTGTATGTCCTTCTAAGGCCTGATGTCAGAATTTATACAACATTATCTGCTCTTCACTTTTCTAATGAAAGTGCATTTTGTTTTGTGTTTTCATTTTTTTAACAGAACATAATGTCGTAGTAACATTAGTTACACTTTGACTACTGATCTATGTATGTAATGTACCGCTGCCGTTATGCCGTCATTCCTCTCGTGTTTAGTATCCAAATGACCACAAAATTATCTGTAACTTACTTTTCAAACAATGGTACATTTTATTGGATCACGAAGTCACCATACCGTCTTAATACACTTCAGATAAAACTTTAAAGTTCTATAGTCCAAACCATGCCCACAAACACATGAAACAAAGGGGAGTTTTTCCCTCCAAAATCTCAACACTTAGTATTGGCCGTTCCCCCAAAGATGGTGGAGTTCGAGACCTTTAAAATGTCACAAACACCACCAATCGTTGGTCAGACGTACGAAACAGCTTGGAAACGACTCCCTCTTTCTTCAAGATATTCCGGCAAGCTTCACTTCCAAGAACAACCACTGCTCTGATCTTAGGAGAACCTGGAAGAACATCTGACCCCACCCTAACTGGCTCTTAAAAGATTTCCTTTTCACATCCGGACTCTTGTGCAACAAGCCAATGCAAGTAACCGTTTCCTTTACCAACAAATTTAGATGCATATTTTAAGTCTTAGTGAATCTTAAGGTGAATTTAAATTCCTGTGACGATTTCCCAGTTAGGGTGTGCTTAATTTTGAAGCTTAAGCATTTCCATCCCTCCTCTTTCCTTTCTCTCTTTCTTCTTTTTCCTTCCTCCTTTCCTAGTTTTAACCTTTGTTTATTTTATTTTTGTTTTCTTTATTTCTTTTGTTTGTTCCTGTAGCTAGTTCTATGTGTGTTTGTCTTATTTATTAAATGCCATATTTTTCACAAGTGATTGTCTCTGAGTACGGTTGCAGATGCAAAATTCCTGCAACATCCGATCTGAACTACATGCTCTTTTAATTTAATTTACGGTATAAAGTAAAGGGGTTACGTCTTTCTTGGCCAGGGAGATACCTCTTTTATAGAATTAATATAAAATTATACTGTCTGTTTGGCAGACGAACAGACAAATAAGTGTAATGTTAATTCCATTACCGTCAATTCAACTTAAATTAAATATTTATAATTACTATAAATATTTACCTTTCTTTGCGAGCTAAATTCGCTACACAATAAACTGTAAATTTAATTGTTTATTAAAGAGACCTGTTGAAAATATTGCTTTATTTTTTGTCTTTTTTGAAATACTTGTTTGGCCTACTTTCAATATGAGTTTCTTGGTGTTGAAGTATGGACAAGAAGCCATGTTGGTTCATTGGGCTTATTGACTGCTTGCACAAGTCAGAAGTAATAGCTCAGTGGGAAAGGTGTTGGTTTACCAGTCGGCAGCTGCCCACAAGTTTCCTGGTCCAATCCTCGCCATTGCAAAGAATTATTTTTGATTTTTATTTTGAAATCCAATAGTTTGTCTACTTTGTTACATTAAACTATAAATCTATTTGTTAATTAAAGAGACATGTTGAAAACATTGCTTTATTTCTTTGTCTTTTTTAAAATACTTGTTTGGCCTACTTCCAATATGAGTTTCTTGGTGTTGAAGTATGGACAAGAAGCCATGTCGTTCATCAGGCTTATTGACTGCTTGTCCAAGCTAGAAATTATAGCTCAGTAGGTAAGGTGTTGGTTTTCCGATCAGCAACTCCGTACAAGGTTGTGGGTTCAAGCCCCAGCATTACCAAATATAAATTTTTATTTTTATTTTTAAATCCTATAGTTTGTCTACTTTGTTACATTAAACTATAAATGTATTTGTTAATTAAAGAGACCTTTTGGAAACATTGCTTAATTTCTTTGTCTTTTTTTAAAGAATTGTTTGGCCTACTTAAAATATAAGTTACATGGAGTTGAAGTATGGACAAAAAGCCATGTTGGTTCATTAGGCTTATTGACTGCTTGCACAAGCCAGAAAGGATAGCTCAGTTGGTAAGATGTTGGTTTAACAATCAGCAGATACCTGGAAAGGTGCGGGTTCTAGCCCCACCATTGCAAAAATCTTTTTTTTTTTTTTTTTTTTTTAATCTAATAGTTTGTCTACTTTGTTACATTAAACTGTAAATCTATTTGTTAATTAAAGAGACTTGTTGAAAACATTGCTTAATTTCTTTGTCTTTTTTTAAAGACTTGTTTGGCCTACTTTAAATATGAGTTACATGGTGTTGAAGTATGGAAAAGAAGTCATGTTGGTTCATTGGGCTTATTGACTGCTTGCACAAGTCAGAAGTAATAGGTCAGTGGTTAAGGTGTTGGTTAACTAATCAGAAGCTCCCCACAAAGTTGTTGGTTCAAAACCCAGCATTACCAAATATTGATTTTTATTTTTATTTTGAAATCCTATAGTTTGTCTACTTTGTTACATTAACCTGTAAATCTATTTCTAAAGAGACCTGTTGGAAACATTCCTTTATTTCTTTGTCTTTTTTTGGCCCACTTTATATATGAGTTACATGATGTTGAAGTATGGACAAGAAGCCATGTTGGTTCATTAGGCTTATTGACTGCTTGCCCAAGCCAGAAAGGATAGCTCAGTCGGTAAGATGTTAGTTTATCAATCAGCAGATACCCACAAAGGTGCGGGTTCTAGCCCCGCCATTGCAAAGACCTTTTTTTTTTTTTTTTTTTTTTTTAAATCTGATAGTTTGTCTACTTTGTTACATTAAACTATAAATCTATTTGTTAATTAAAGAGACTTGTTGAAAACATTGCTTTATTTCTTTGTCTTTATTGAAATACCTGTTTGGCCTACTTTCAATATGAGTTACATGGTGTTAAAGTCAGAATTAATAACCTAGTGGGTAAGGTGTTGGTTTACTATTCAGCAGCTGCCCACAAGGTTCCTGGTTCACACCTTGCCATTGCAAAGATTTTTTTTTTTTTTTTTTTTGAAATCCAATAGTTTGTTCACTTTGTTACATTAACCTGTAAATCTATTTCTAAAGCGACCTGTTGGAAACATTCCTTTATTTCTTTGTCTTTTTGAAAGACTTGTTTGGCCCACTTTAAATATGAGTTACATGGTGTTGAAGTATGGACAAGAAGCCTTGTTGGTTCATTAGGCTTATTGACTGCTTGCACAAATCAGAAATGATAGCTCAGTGGGTGAGGTGTGGGTTTATTGATCAGCAGATACTCAGAAAGGTGTGACTCAGAAAGCCCTACCATTGCAAAAAACTTTTTTTTTTTTTTCTTTTAAAACTGATAGTTTGTCTACTTTGTTAAATTTAAACTATAAATCTATTTGTTAATTAAAGAGACCTTTTGAAAACATTGCTTTATTTCTTTGTCTTTTTTGAAATACTTGTTTGGCCTACTTTTAATGAGTTTCTTAGTGTTGAAGTATGGACAATAAGCCATGTTGGTTTATTAGGCTTATTGACTGCTTGCATTTGTCAGAAGTGATAGCTCAATGGGTAACGTGTTGGTTTACACATCAGCAGCTCCTCCCGAGATTGTGGGTTCAAGCCCAGCGTTGCCAAGGTTTAATATTTATTTTTATTTTGAAATCCAATAGTTTGTCTACTTTGTGACATTAAACTGTAAATCTATTTGTTAATTAAAGTGACCTGTTGAAAAGATTGCTTTATTTCTTTGTCTTTTTTAAAGACTTGTTTGGCCTACTTTTAATATGAGTTTCTTGGTGTTAAAGTATGGACAAGAAGCCATGTAGGTTATTAGGCTTATTGACTGCATAAGTAAGAAATAATAGCTCATTGGGTAAGGTGTTGGTTTGCTGATCAGCAGCTCCCCACAAGATTGTGGGTTCCAGCCCCACCATCACAAAGGATCTTTTTATTTTTATTTTGAAGTCTAATAGTTTGTCTACTTTGTTACATTAATCTGTAAATTAATTTGTTAATTAAAGAGACCTGTTGAAAAGATTGCTTTATTTCTTTGTCTTTTTTGAAAGACTTGTTTGGCCTACTTTAAATTTGAGTTTCTTGGTGTTGAAGTATAGACAAGAAGCCATGTTGGTTCACTACTCTTATTTACTGATTGCTCTAGTCTGAAATGATAGCTCAGTGGTTAAGGTGTTGGTTTACCCATCAACAGTTCCCCAGAAGGTTGTGGGTTCAAACCCCAGCATTGCCAAAGATCTATATTTATTTTGAAATCCAATAGTTTGTCTACTTTGTTACATTAATCTGTAAATCAATTTGTTAATTAAAGAGACCTGTTGAAAAGATTGCTTTATTTCTTTGTCTTTTTTGAAAGACTTGTTTGGCCTACATTTAATAGGAGTTTCTTGGTGTTGAAGTATGGACAAAAAGCCATGTTGGTTTATTAGGCTTACTGACTGCTTGCGACAGTCAGAAATGATAGCTCAGTAGGTAAGGTGTTAGTTTATCTATCGGCAGCTCTCTATAAGGTTGTGAGTTCAGGCCCCACCATCACAAAGGATCTTTTTATTTTATTTTAAAATCTAATAGTTTGTCTACTTTGTTAAATGAATCTGTAAATCTATTTGTTAATTAAAGAGACCTGTTGAAAAGATTGCTTTATTTCTTTGTCTGTTTTGAAAGACTTATTTGGCCAACTTTTAATATGAGTTTCTTGGTGTTAAAGTATGGACAAGAAGCCATGTTGGTTCATTAGGCTTTTTGACTGGATGCACAATTTGCAAATAATAGCTCATTGGGAAAGGTGTTAGTTTACTAATCAGCAGCTTCCCACAAGTTTGTGGGTTCAAACCCCAGCATTGCCAACGATTAATTTTGATTTAAATTTTGAAATCCAATAGTTTGTCTATTTTGTTACATTAAACTGTAACTCTATTTGTTAATTAAAGAGACCTGTTGAAAAGATTGCTTTATTTCTTTGTCTTTTTTGAAAGACTTGATTGGCCTACTTTTAATAGGAGTTTCTTGCTGTTGAAGTATGGACAAGAAGCCATGTTGGTTAATTAGGCTTATTGACTGCTTGCACCGGTCGGAAATGATAGCTCAGGGGATAAGGTGTTGGTTTACCAATCAACAGCACCCCACAAGGTTGTGGGTTCTATCCCTGCCATCGCTAAGCATACATTTTTTTATATTTTTTTTAAATCCAATATTTTGTCTACTTTGTTATATTAATCTGTAAATCTATTTGTTAATTAAAGAGACCTGTTGAAAAGATTGCTTTATTTCTTTGTCTTTTTGAAAGACTTGTTTGGCCTACTTTAAATATGAGTTATATGGTGTTAGAGTATGGAAAAGAAGCCATGTTGGTTCATTAGGCTTATTCACTGCTTGCACAAGTCAGAAATGATAGCTCAGTGAGTAAGGTGTCGGTTTACTGATCAGTAGCTCCCCAGAAATTTGTGGGATCTAGCCCTGTCATCCCAAAGGATATTTTTTTCCTATTTTTATCTGAACATTGACCCAAAGCTGTTGGTCTGTTTTTTGCATGACTGTGCATTGTGCTGCTGCCACATGTTTGACTGATTACATAATTGCATCAGTAGGTGTACAGATGTTAGTAATATGGTGCTTAGTAAATGTATGTTTATACATTTGACACCAGTGTTGGGCAATAACGTGTTACTAGTAACGCGTTACCGGTAACGCGTTACTCTTTACAGTAACTAATATTGTAACGCGTTACTTTTAAAAATAAAGTAACTCCATTACCGTTACCGTATGGTGCGTTACCCGTTACTTTTTTAAATGAATACATTTTGGCTGAAGTGTAGACTACAGCCTAACCTGTTTACAGCAGCGTCGCATTGTGGGATTGGTGGATAAACCACTGTAAACACGAAGAAGACACGCTGTAGGATTGGTGGATGAACCACTGTAAACAGGAAGAAGACGCGCTGTGGGCGCGTCTCCGTTTATTCAGGTCTGTGCGGCAGTAATGGCGAGTCGAGGCGAGAGCAAGACGAGTTTCTCAAAGTGGAAATCTGCTCATTATTTCACTTTAGTTGAGTATAAATACAAAAACTTTTAAGTCAAATGTAAGCTGTGTCTTTCTGGTTCGAAGCTCGTATCTACTGCGATAAACAGCAACTCCAATCTGTTGAAACACCTCCAGGACCTCCATGCCTGAGGAGCTAGTAGCTAGAAGCTAACCCGGTGTTCTGTTCTACATTGTTGATAGTTTTCATATTTCAGCTGTGAAAGGAACATTTTTAAGAGCTCAACCACAACAGCAGAAGCCACTTTAGTTTTTTGATTGTGAATATATTATTCAGCTTGTTTTGTTATTTATTTCAGAAATCCGTGTGATATATTCAGTATGTGCTGCTCTGACTTTAATAAAATAGTGTTTAAAAATTACTTTGTGTTTAAGTCAGTTTTGTGTTTGTATAAACCATAACGCATAAAAGGTCATTAATGGGAACATTAAAGAAGGTTCTTTAAAAAAGTAACTAAAAAGTTACTTTTAACAGTAACGCATTACTTTTTGGTGTAAGTAATCAACAAAGTAACAGAGTTACTTATTGAATGAAGTAACGAGTAACTGTAACTAGTTACTATTTTTTAGTAATGAGCAAAACACTGCTTGACACTTTGTTTTTAGACAGAATAACAGGTTTAATTTAAAGGTTATATTGATTTGGTTACAAGATACATTTTTATGATGCCTGTAGTAGCATAATGTCACCTAAGTTTTGATTAAAATGTTATAATTATCTAATCATATGGCAATACATTTTATATTAACATACTTATCATGGTTAATGAAATTAGATATTTTTGAAAACTGTCACCTAAGAACAAAAGAAGAAAGATAGGTAAACACTCAGCAAACAATGACAATTATTATAACTAAACAATTAAAACTATACAAATAAAGTATATGCCTAAACAATTAGCAGAGATTAACATCCAAACACATGATTTTCTTTTTTATATTTATTGCACTATAGTCTTTCTTGTTGTTGCATTTTTTTTAAGAGAAAGTTAAAGGCACTAAAGCCAATAACAAGTTTCTTAATGTGCTAAAGGGGAGATTTTAAGTTAACCTCATCATGAAATGAAATAATGGCAGGATCAGATAAAAGACAATAATAGCATTTTAAAATCAAGGAATTTGATTATTTTACCGCTCTTCTGATGATTTTTCAGTAGTATTTACTTAATACTGAAACACTCCTTCAGACTATTTTCTGCTTGTTGTCGTGTGATCTTTTTCCACACTGCAGGAATATCTGCAGGCTTTGCATTGTATTCATCTGCAAACTGATCATTAAATTTTGCCATCACATATTTCCAGTAGTCTGCAGCCTCTATGCTGGGGTCTGCAGGGATGTGCCAGTCTGGAAAGATCTCTCTGTATTTCTTATAAGGATGGAATTCATACCGGGTCTCTAGGCAGCGGAACTTTCCATCACTGTTCACATCAGTAGAACAAATGTTAGTGATTAATTTCTCTGAATGCAAATACCTGTATAAACCAAGTCCTTGAGGTCTGTGTACAGAAGCAGAATGATTTGTATGAGCTTCTCCTCCTGCCTCACATGGTGCTTTGCAGAATGGACATTGTTTCCCACAGCCAAACACACGCTTGAACAACTCATCCTCTGGTTTGATTTTGAGATTCCTCAGTTTTCCCTGAATGTTATTCATCTTCAACTTAGTCTTCAGTGTCTCTTCCATTTCTTCCACAGACTGTGTGAGCCAGTGGGCAAATTGCTCCTTTTCAGCATTGTTCAAAACCATGGCTGCTTCCAAGATATTTGGGATGACAAGTTTTTTTCCAAGCTTTCTGCAAATGTTCTGAATAAATCCCTTTATGCCTTCATTTCATCTTTCTCATGTTGTGCTTTTCTGATGGCCTCTTTATCTCCTTAATAGCTCCTTTAAGATGTTGCTGTTGCAGCAAAAAATGTGTTTCCTTTGGAAATCTGTCTGTAATTTGTTTTAATATCCAGTTTTTTAACAAACTGCTCATAAGAACGTGTGTAGCACAGATAGCTCTGACAATCATTCTCAGTCAGAAGTTGTTTTAAAATAGAGTACTGAAAAAACCTCTGTGTGCTGAACTCAAATGCATTTTCCCCTGCAGCATTGTGTCAATGATGTCTGGACCCAGTGAGTTACAGATGTATGTCTCAACTGCAGGACTCAGGCAGAGTTCTGCAAATTCTTAGCTTTCCTCTGACACTGATCACGATAATTGAACAGATCTTTGAAATCATCACGGAACTTTTCTTTGAATTGCTCAAGACATCTGCGTGGGTCGTTCTCTTCAATGAATGTGTCATGCATGGCCTGGAATTCTCTTGCAGAAATAGCACAAATGTGCAGCTTAAGAGAGAGTTCAAATTGGTCAGAAAATTCCAAATTTTTTCCTGTAGTCAATGATCAATGATATTTAGGATCTCCTGAATGTAGGTGTCATGGTAATCTGATCTTCTCTCTTTTTGTCCAAATTAGCTGCTTGCATGCATCAATTACACTGTCTGCCAGCTCCTGCAGTCTTACAGTGTGTTCAATTTTAAAAAACATGATAGAATTTTCTTAAAGAAATTTTCTGGTTTAACAACAAACTGCTCTTTGCCATACTGATCCAGTGTTTATTTAGTTTGTGAGATTGAGCTTCCCTTTTGTTTCATGTTCAGTCGTAATTGTTTAAAAACACTGTCAAAGATTTTTTGTCTCCGCAGGCCTTTAAATGAAAGCTCTTCAACAGTTTCCTCCCATATTTTTTTAAAGACATTATTGAGTTCCTCATCAGACATAGTTTTGAATCTCTGGTTTTCCGGATCTCCTCCAGAAGTGAGCATTTCTTTTCCATTTGTCAGTATGTGTTTTCATGATGTTGTCGAGTTTATTTTTTCCTGTCCTAATCTCAAAAACTGCTTTAAGTTTACTCAGCACTGAGTTTTCTGTTTCCCTCCTGAGACATTTTGCACTGTTTACAAAGTCCTCTTTGTATGTTTCCACTAGATAGACGTGACCCTCTGTTTGCTCAAAGTATTTAAAGAGGTTTCCAAAAATGTCTTGTTCCTGTTTATCAAGCTCTGAGGAGGCTTCATGTTCAGGATTCTCAATAAATCTTGCAAGTTTGTCTTGTCAGATATTGATTCATCATCTCGAAATTTGAAACTCTGTTTTCAGCTGAAGTTAACCATGTATACATGTGCTTTTTGAAAGTCCATTCCCATTTATGGAATTTAGTGCACAGCTTCATGTATGCATCAGCTACCAGGCTGTTCCTAAAGCTGAATATGAAATTTTCATATTTTACGCATTCCATAAACTTTTTGTCCACTCAAAGAATTCTACAATGTTGTTTGTAGATATTTTCTTTTTTTTCAAGAATGTCCATCATGTTCTTTTTGAAGTCATAGGCAGCTTCAGAATATCCAGCATTTACTGGTGCCATTGGCGGGTTACCATGCAGAGCCCAGGTATATACCAGTTTCCTTCCTGTCTCTGGATCATATTCCATTACATCAGTAAACTTCTTGTACTTTCCTTGTTCCAATCTGCTGCTGCTTCAGTCATTACATTCAGCTGCTCTAACAGGAGCTTTCGGTCTCTTATATTTTTGTCATGTGCTGAGACATCAGCGACATTCTGATGTACAAATGCACACATGGGCTTTTTGCCACTTCCTTCATCCTGAGGAACGCATGAACTACAATCTGCAGAATGTCTTCATTTCTGTGGAGTTCTCCATGGCAATGTTGATGATGGTAATGTCACTCAGTCCAACAACAAGTGTGGCCAGTTCATTGTCATGTTCATGGCTGTCATCAAGCTTTGCCAACTCAGGTGATTTCAGTCCCTCAGTGTCAATGATCAATAAATGATCACAGTTGAGTTTGTCTCTAAAGCTGTCTGCGATTTTGATCAGCAACATGAAAGCTCCTCGTGTGCATCCACTGCTGACTGCAAACTGAACCCCAAACATGGTGTTGAGTAGAGTAGACTTTCCTGTGCTCTGGACTCCTAACACTGTGACTACCATGATCTTATTCTTGTGATGCACTAAAGTATTCAGCTCTTTCAGAACATCATTAATCCACCTAAGGGGAATATTTGAAGCATCACCATCTACTAGTTCAAGAGGGAATCCATCTAAAAGTAGTTTTAGCACACAGTCTGGGTAAATGTTGCATTTGCTTTTTATCTGGTAATGATTTTCAAGACAGGGCATTTCCCTCAGTGTTCAGTTCCTAAAGCACTGTTTGAAATCTGTTTATCAAGTAATGCAATTTCCTCCTTCTTCTCAGATGATTCTTGACATTTCTCCTTGTACAGATCTCTTAGGAAAGATAATTTTTGCGAGACAAATTGTCCAGATTCATTCGCATTCCATTTCAAGGAAATAGGATCTTTCGAGACTTGAACTTGACAGTGCACTTATAAAGCAGGTCATGGCTTCTGATATTTCATAGCTGCTTTGCTGCTTCCTGAGTTCCATCTTTTGTTCCATCAGTTCACGTTTTATAGAACTCAATGTTCTTATCCCCAGCTTTACGAAGTCTACACTCCTCTTTCTCTAGTTTTCCCAATTTCTTCCAGATCTCACCTTGCAATGGGAGCTGTTTCTCCTTAAATATTGCTGTTTCCCGTATCTTACTAGTGATTTCATCTGCATTTTCTTTTGCATTTTGGCACTCCTTGTTGTCTTCATCAATTGAAATTCCAAATTCATGTTGCAACTGAGGTCATCTTCTCCACCTGTACAGTCATCGAACTGTTTTTAACAACATCACTTACTGCGGAACAGAGTTTCTTAACAAAATCTGCATCATTTGTTTGGTCTTAAGAATTATGTTGTTTTGTTCAATTTCAATGCAGCAGCTGTTCTTTTCAACAAATCCAGTTTGAAAGCTTTACTCTGTGCATTACTCACCAAAAACAATTGTGCTTTACATGTGTACTGGTGAGTAGCTGATGGTTTGACTCAAAATTGTCAAAACACGAAACTGTAGAAATCTGACAAAGGAATGAGTACTGAGTCTCAAATGTGCGCATGTCACCTCTTAGGTTTGCAAATGCCACAGGTTTTGAAAGATGTCTATGTTTTTACTTCTACATGGTAGATACCAGCTGATCTCCACCAAACCATTTGATATTTTCTTGGATGTCTCCACAGTCCATGTATGGTGCACAAACGTATCATATTGTTGTGGATTACTGAGCAGCTTGTTCAAGATTTGAGATTTGGAGATGCTGCAATCCCCAAGTCTTAAAGGACACTAAAGGTAAATCAGCTAGAACAATCCTGTCTTCCACAAACCCTTTTGGATCTGTCAAAGAATGTGGTCTGAACTTCTTTACAATATCTCTTAAGGCCCAAAGCATGAGCATGCACTGCTGTGTGTCACAATTTGGAAGCAGTAAAGGCACAGAGAATTGGCACATAGACATTTTCAAGGCCATTTCTTGTTGAAGAAAACTGTCTGAGCAATGAAAGAGGGCAGTAATGATGTCTAAAGGATTGATTTTATGACTAAGTCCTGGTTAAGAACAAGACTGTCCAAGTCACTGTACAGATCTTGAACTTAAGTCTTCATTATTATCAGTTGATGAAGCACATTTGACACTTCTTGCAGTTACATTAACCATCATAAGTTTCTTGAGGAAAAGGCATGGTAAATCTGACTGAGACTGTGCTGATCAT
>JBCEWE010001903.1:0-21755 GCA_039877035.1 Silurus lanzhouensis | reverse complement strand
CTTTCTGCATGTGTTCCAGCTTCTCCTCCTCTTCCGTAATCTGTTCATGTTTCTTCTGTCTCCTGCTTTGAAAAATCTCTCTAAGTTTTCTAAAAAGCTCCATTTTGTGTCTCTTTACTTACAAGTAGTAAATTCACAAATGAGAAACTCTGAGGCGCTCTGACTTATAGAGATGCGCCCTACTGTGATGTTACACCAAACTAAGACACACACACACACACACACACACACACACACACACACACACACACCCCTTTCTCTCTTCTCTCTCTCTAAACACAGATCAAGTATCTTCACCACTTTTATGTATTTTATTGTCTATTATGGTGTTGTTCTGGTTGTTGTTCTGATCTTTGGTGATCATGATGTACTAATATACTGCAGCACTTCATGTGTTTACTGTCTTTTACAATCAACTGCATTAACATAAAGAACAGATTCATTAGAAAGAACTTTTTTGTGTATGATATTGTGTATTAATGTATTTTCCGCATGGTAGTTGTACATTGCATCACTTTTCAAGCTACAATCTCTATTATATGTTACGTTAACGACATAAACAACAACAGATTCATGTATCTTAAAAACTAATTCTCATACGTGCATTACATTTACATTAATGTGTTTTTTCGTGAGCTCATCAGTGCAGTATGTTGCATCACTTTCATGCTGTCGTCTATTATGATGTACAATATTACAAACAACAGCAGCGGATTCATAGATCTTTAAAGAAACTGTTGTACATGCATTACGTTACTGTGTTTGTTTGCTTGTTTCACACAGACCCTTAGAGGACGATGAGTGGACGTCTCTTCTGCGGCGGTTAGAGGACGATGAGTGGACGTCTCGTCTGCGGCGTAGAGGATGATGAGTGGACGTCTCGTCTGGCGGTAGAGGACGACGAGTGGACGTCTCGTCTGCGGCGGTAGAGGACGATGAGTGGACGTCTCGTCTGCGGCGGTAGAGGACGATGAGTGGACGTCTCGTCTGCGGCGGTTAGAGGACGATGAGTGAAGTCTCTTCTGCGGCGTAGAGGACGATGAGTGGAAGTCTCTTCTGCGCGGTAGAGGACGATGAGTGAAGTCTCTTCTGCGGCGGTAGAGGACGATGAGTGGGCGTCTCGTCTGCGGCGGTAGAGGACGATGAGTGGAAGTCTCTTCTGCGGCGGTAGAGGACGATGAGTGGACGTCTCGTCTGCGCGGTAGAGGACGATGAGTGGACGTCTCGTCTGCGGCGGTAGAGGACGATGAGTGGAAGTCTCTTCTGCGGCGGTAGAGGACGATGAGTGGACGTCTCGTCTGCGGCGGTAGAGGACGATGAGTGGAATCTCTTCTGCGGCGGTAGAGGACGATGAGTGGACGTCTCGTTCTGCGGCGTAGAGGACGATGAGTGGAAGTCTCTTCTGCGGCGGTAGAGGACGATGAGTGGACGTCTCGTCTGCGGCGGTAGAGGACGATGAGTGGACGTCTCGTCTGCGGCGGTAGAGGACGATGAGTGGACGTCTCGTCTGCGGCGGTAGAGGACGAGTGGACGTCTCGTCTGTGGCGGTAGAGGACGATGAGTGGACGTCTCGTCTGCGGCGGTTTGGCAGCACTGGGGTTTGGCTCTGAAGCTGGAATCACACCTGCTCCCCGTCAGAAGAAATGGTTGGATCTGTTTTATAAGGTTTGTGCAGACAAAAATGTGTATGAGAACATGATTAAACACAGGTACCATAACCTAAAGGTCTTTATTTGTACAGAGTGAGAAATGTCCAGTGCAGGTCCACGACCAGTCGAAACTTTAAGGTGGACCACAGAAACGTCTTTGTGGATTTCACCCTCCTAAAGTGTTCATTTCAGACTTTCAGGTGATCATCTCTTTCATGTACGTCACTGTGGACCTGCACAACTATATTTGGTGACCACACTCATGTGCTTTAAATGTCCTCTGCTGTGGGATGCAGAAATAATTGTTGCAATATTTATTTTATTTACAAAATCTCAATAAGTGATGTTTATGTAACAAATGCACTGGAAGAAAGACAGACAGGCAAAAGTTCACCAAGCAGAGCTTCTTTATTTCTTTCCTTTCACCCTGGCGTTTTCCTTTCCAGTGCTCACACCAGGGTTCACCCACACACTCACGGCTCCGCCTCCACTCGCGCACCACTGCTACAGTTTACATCCCTAATCATATAGAACAATATCTGCTTTATCTATTCCCATTTCTCATCCAGTGATCAAATAGTGGAAGCACTGAGATCAGTGTAAAAGACTTTGGTTTTTGCTCAAGTGTGTTAAAGTGTGTTATATTTATAGATCTTCATATCACTTCACTTCTGCCCTCAGACTCTCACTAGTGTACAGAGATGATTGTGGATTAAACATATTAATGTGTGAATGTTAGATTTTCAATGTTTCTTCTTATTTAAATCTGTAAAAAATATTAAGACTAAAAGGTAAATAAAACCTGTGTTCCACACTCTTTATTGTTCTTTTACCAGGTCGTAAGTGTTCCACCTGCTGCAAGTGTTCCACCTGCTTTACTCCACTCCTACTGCTGTAGCGCCCCCTACTCCACCCCCACCATTATACAGCCCTTTATATGTCATTATCATCATTATTATGTTTAAGTTCATAATATACAATATGTGTCTTTACAGCCTGGTAGTCAAAGTCCATCTCCTTCAGCCAGTGATTCATCTGCATCCGGTCCTTCATCTGCATCCGGTCCTTCATCTGCATCCGGTCCTTCATCTGCATCCGGTCCTGCTGTTTCTTCCAGTTCTGCTCCTTTAATCATTTCTTGCTGGTGTTTGAGCGGACTCATTTTACTGTTTATTTGTGTGGATTTACTACTATTATAATCTATAGGTATTTATGATTAGGTTGTTGTTTTAAACCCAATTAGGGATTTTTTTTTATCATTGTATTTGATTATATCTATTGTTAAATACCTTTAATATTATACATAGTTTTGTAATATTTGTATTTTTGTGTGTTTGCATCTATTATAATTTATCATTTGATATTTTTGTTGCATTTTTAGTAATTAAAAATATAATGTTTTATCGTTCATTAAACAGTGACTCGTGAATTATTCTGTGAACCTGCTGAACCCTTTATCATCTTCATTATCATCATCATCATCATCATCATCATCATCATTATTATTATTATTATTATTATTATTATTATTATGTAGAATATAAATAAACAGAAATATAAAACATGTCCCATATAATAAACTTTTGTTAAAAATGTTAAAGGGGTTAATAAGTACATTAAGAAAATAAATATACATCTATTTTATGCCCCTTTATTGGAAAAAATTAGTCAAATCATACAGATATTAATTAACATGAGTGACAAGTGATGTATTTTCATTCACATCATCAGTAGTTTTGTGCACTATTGGGGGATTTATATACATCGATCTGTCAAAAACCATAACAAATGGTCATCATCTATCCATTTCCTTTCTCTTTTTCCTCTATTCCCTTCTTCCCCTTCTTTTCCCCTCTTCCCACCCCTTAACAGACTATTGATCTCCAGCTTCACACAGCTCACATCCTCAACTCTGTCTCACACTGCCCTCTAGCGGCACTATCAGGACGTGCTTTATGCTCCATTCTGTACTAATGTGACTTCTGTTTGTGTTTTAATGCAGTGATTCTCAATCTTTTTCTGCCATTTACCACTTCAGAGGGGTGGGTTTTTAAACCCACCTGTCCTCCGTCACCTCAAAAAAGTATATTGAAATTCTTTAAGTTAAAAAATGTCTAATTTATTGAACTATCCAATTCTAAATGAACATTAACTAGCATTAAAAACAAAAATAGAGAAAATAAAAGGTGCAGTTGTGTTATCACAGACTTTCACTTTGCAGTCTGTGCAAAATAGAGCAAATTCATTTCATAAATCTTTTTAAAACGGGGTTGTAGACTTGATACTGTCACTCTCAAGTCATGTTCAATATTGAGCTGAGATTCTGTATTTAGTTTTCAGTGTAGCAACATCTGAAAAGTCTCAGAGATGAGATGTGGCAAAAGGAACCGGATAAAACAGTTATATTTTCTTTAAAGCTGAATTTTTGGTTTATTCTCCTACCAGAGTGATGTGTACAGAATCATCATAAAAATTCTAGTATCTCCATGACAACCGCCAAACAAACAAACAGCAGCAAGAAGCAGCAGCGATTAGCAGCAACTAAGAACATTTACAACTTCTCTTCTATTAAACATTTCTTCATACAGGTACCTGGTAAATCGTCTAAATAATTATGGTAGAATATTGTACATTATTTATGTCATGCGGGAAACGGAGGCGGAAGCCAAAGTAACAGCGAATAAAGTTTTATTTAAACAAAAGGGCGAAGACAAAACACAAATACTTGCTGTGAAAGGATTATTCCGGTGGCCCACAATAGTCCAGAGTCTGAGGAATAATCCGAATGAGGGAATCCGGGAAAAGGAAAGTAATATCCACGGTGCGCCTGGAAAGAGTGCACGCGGAGCGAGAGCGCGAGAGTCCAGGTCGAACTGCACGTAGCGGGAAACGCATGCGCGCGCACATAAGGCAATATGAACACACAGGAACATGCAATAAAGGAGCCGGAGTGTGGGGGAATGTGGGGTTTATATCAGCGGTGTGATGAGTGAGTGAATATGCCTCAGGTGTTCTCAATGAAGCCCGATGCGAGGAGCTCAATGTGGGCGGGCACATGAGAGAAGGAGCAGGGCGTTCCCCGAAGCACCAAAGGGGGCGTGGCAGGGGGATTCCTGACAATTTAGTAGAAGACTCGAAAAGTAAAAGTGATTATTTAGTGACATTAGCATGGGTAACTAGCCGGCTAGATAAGATTAGCTTTTATAGTTTAGCTTTTATATTAATCCAACAAATTGACCTAATAATTAGTATAGAATCTGTTAGGTACAATGAAGTAGCATTATTTAACCTATTTATCCCATATTTTAATCAAACTCATGTAACCTGTTTACTCCAAGTATAAATAACATAATATACTAATAAATAGAGTAGAATAGGGTCAGACTGGGGCTACAATTTTAATAATCCTTGCAGTCGTGGCATGTTTTATCTGTTGTGGAATTCCTTGTCATTGTTTAGACAATACGTACAGCTCCCAGTGTATAAAATTACAGGTGAAGAGTCTTCTACAGAAAACATCTCCACAGATATGGATCAAAACATCTATGTGGATTTGGATGGAGGGATTATGGCCCTAGTCAATGAGAAAAAATGACTGTAACAAACGTTTTTTTATAACTAAAAGCACTAAACTCTTTCTATGCTTTAATTCTGATTCTTTGATTATATCGTATATAAATCATGTTGTTGTTGTGTGTATTTTATGCTGTGTGCAGGAAAATGGCAGCTGGTGAACATAGGAGGTGTCTGCATCCACGCATGTGTGCGTACATCGAAGCATGTGCTGAGGGGTATCGCTTTAACTTTGACACCTTAAGAGGTCCCTGCTATGCTTGTTTCGCCTTTCTTTATCCCAATCTTTGCCTGTGGTGCCTGGAGCGGCCTATCGGTCCCTTAAGTCAACCGTGCCATCGTGAATCCCGGAAATGGTTCAGGTTTCCTCCAGAAAAGGACGAATTTGTTTGGGAAACGGATGCTGACCGGTTCAGACCGGTGATGGACATTCTGCACCATGCTGACATGTTCTCCCCAGATGGAATGTGGCTAGATTCCATCCAGAACTCTGTCTATGATCTTCCTGCAGGACTTCAGCTGATCACCCGTATCTTTCATGTGCGTAGGGTTATTACCCTTGCCCAATCGTTTGGAGTTCCTGCCCGCGCGCTGGTTGCTCCAAGCACTCACAGTTTTCTCTTCACGGAATTTGTCATGCAAAGCACCTTTCTAACGTACTACACCATCACCTTCTGTGGCTATGTTCTATGGACAACTGAACCAGCGAAACATCGTGATTGGAATTGTCGTCCTATCCTATCTCGCAAATTTCATACACATAGAAAAGACTCAATGATATTATCATTGAGACACGGTCGTCGTTTGAGGTTACAGGATGCGGTGTGGTCTTCACTGCAGTCTCACGATTCTATATCTACTCCCCTGCCGCACTGGATCAGACGAAGTCTGATTTGCCGCCGGCGCTCAAAGAAGCTTTTTTTTCAGATGCCAGCAAAAAGAGCTTAAACGGCTCTGTCATATTTGATCAAACATGTCAAAGTAATACATCATTTAAATCTGTAAAGGGTCTACTTTCATTTGTGTATGCTCACTATATAAACAAAATGTTGTATTTTTTTTAAATGAATAAAATAATCAGGATGCGCCGTCTGTCGCCTTTGTTTGCGTGATCTTTGTTTAGAAACACGTCACTAAAAAGCGGTGAAACTCGGCCAATATCTGACACACGGAAAAAAATATATCTTTAGACAGCCTAAAGTATGTAGTTTTAGAATAAGTCGGTGAAATAAAAAACATATGTTTCCAATGAATATAAATGAAGCACAGACTTTCCACCTCAGGTCATTATCTTATAATGAGCTGCGAGCGGACATGCCCCCCCGCTATTCACAGGTAAAATAGTTCGTTGAGTCACAGTGGCATTAAACAATGCGATTCCACTGAGATTATTACTCCTTCAGCTGCGTTTGAAAGATGACACACTACACCGGTGAGGAAGCTCTTCACATAGTTTTGGACAGTGATGAAGAATGGGTGTACATTTCATTAACAGTAGGGGCGACGATAATATAAAATTTCTCATGAGCAATTTTTGAAGAGGGACACAAATAATACAATAAAATTGTACTTACAGTATAAAGACACAGTGTCCCCACAGTGAAAAACTTTGTTTCTATCATTATTATTGTAGCATGGAGACTGCGTCAATTACAATAATAATTCAAACTGCTTTACATAAATAAAGTAAAACTATCATAAAAAAAAATTATCACAACAATAAAAACAAGGAATTAAAAACATTTTATTTACAAATTAATGAAGACACTTAAGAACAGAATAGAAACTGATTATACAAAAAAAATACAGTGGGGTCAGTTCGGATGTAGCACAGTGATCATTTAGTAAATGCACAGATAAACAATATGCTAATTGTGTGTTAATATTAAATTAACATTATACCAAGTCGTCCCAAATAAAACACTGCATGTGAAACGGCTTTGGTGTGTTAGTGTTAGTGCACTATGCTACAAGCTACTGTAAACAAGCTAACGTTCACTAGATAAGTGATATTTTAATCTCTAATAGAGCAGATTCATGGAAAATTACATCCGAAATCAGCATTTTTGCCGCAACTAATTTATAAATTAGTCTGCATCAACTACATTAAAGAGAATCGCTTTATTTAAGGTGAATAAAATCCTTTAGTTAATGGAGTTGAACATTAATTGAGGCGCAGACACACACCTGACTCGTGTGTGTAGAGAAGGTGAGATGAACTGGGAAAGCAGGCAGTGGTCAAACCACTGTGAGGAAGGAGAGGGGAACTAAACTGTTTCTAACGCATTTTTGCGTTGTGTTTTTTCTACTTAAACAATTATTTTAGGTATACATACATATATTTTTCATATAATAGAGAATACATATAATGGAGAGTGCGATTTATTTTGTATATTATTTTTTTTTGGGGGGGGGGATTTACGCCCATGGATGATAGTGATGGGAGTGTTATTTTTTGTGAATCAGTTCTTTCTGACAGTTCGTTTAAAAAAAACGGTTAAAAAAAACGGTTCTCCAGTTCTTTTATGTCCTTACGTCATGACGTCATGCATATCCAAATATCATCTCGGCGGATGAACATACACACTAAACACATTTAAATAAAGTCATGTCTATTGCATGAGGGCATATAGCTTATCCGTTTAAATTAAATCATCATCATCATCTTAGAAATGTTCCTTACATTTACATTTTGCAATGAATCACCCAATACAGGCACTGATGTGCAAAACGTTGATGTTTTAAGTTGTTAGTAAATAAACTTACTTTTCATTTAAGTCCTCAGTTCACCTGTGCTCATATATCAGCAGCGCAGCACCAGCCTTTACAGTGTGTAAAGTGTGTGTGTGTGTGTGTGTGTGTGTGTGTGTGTGTATTATTGTCAGACAGCACGCGTACTGCTCGATAGGTCGCGCATGCTCAGTATTAACAATTCGTTGGTATCAGTAGAATGTCGGACGTGTCGGAAAGGACGGTTCTTGATCCAGTACTGGTGACTCAAGAACAGCAGTATGTGTGCTGCTCGGAATCGGCAGGTATGCGCATGCTCAGTGATGATCACTTGTTCAGCAGCATGTTTCAGTTTAATGTGTGTACTGTTGGAGAAACTAAAGAAGAACCCCATTCTCATACACCTCATACACATTCAAAAGTGAGTAACTTGAGTAATTTTGTTGATTAGTGCTGATTTGAGAAGCAAACTGTTTTGAACGATTCAGTCCGATTTGGTGTACCAGTTCGACCGATTCACTAAAAAGAACCAGTTCAAATGAACGATTCGTTCACAAACCGGACATCACTAATGGATGAAGAATTTACCTTTTCATCCGAAGAAGATTGTGATTCCGATGAGGATTGTTTGCATTTTGAAGAGCGAATCGACCCATTCGAGGACTTTCCAGCAAGTTGCTACGATGAGTAAGTTATGAAGTCTGATTCTGATCATATAAACTCAAATTGTTTGTAGACATCTCTGCCTAGCTTTTGTCAGCATTGCCTGTTTGAAATTGTATGCCCTAAATATTGTTGACGTTCTACAACAGGAGTGGCCAACCCGCATGCGGCTCTTTGGCTGGTTTCATGCGGCTCTTACGTTCATATCGAAGTTTGTGTTTGTTTGTTTTTAATGTGCGCGTTCCCTTCGCTTGAGTTCAATACGATTTAAGACTTAAATGAGCTCGCCCCTACTGGGAAACTTTGCTGTATATCAGACCTAAAATTTTCGGCTGAAATACCTAAATCACCGAAACAACACGGCAGAAACACAATTGTAATGACGCAATAAAAAAGCGCAGCAGCACACGGTTATCTGGATAAGAGCAACATGTCTGCGGTGTGCGGAGAGCAATTTGCAAAACATGCAATGCTGAAATTTCAATGCTGACACAATTCAGGTTTCTCATGTGGCCCCCACCATATTCATCTCATGCACATGCGCATTTGACGAAAATACCGTATTGATCTCAAGCGAAGTGAACACGCACATAAAAAACACAAACAGTCTGTGTTTTCTACCCTGAAACATGTGAAATCAAAGCATCGATCTGTTCTGACTGACACTCGTGAAAGAATTGCTTCGAGTGGCAACAGCGGAATACGAGGCAGATTTGAAGGGGATTGTTCAAGGCAAAGAATGCCAAAAGTCCCACTAAGTAACATGCATAGTAAAAGAAAAACGCTATTGTAAATTATTATATTTTTGATTGTAGACTTGGTTAAACAGAGTTTGTGTGTGTGAGACAGTGCACACAATGTTCATTGTTGAAAATGACTGGCCTGTGGTCTTAGAACTGTAGGAGTCCATTTCTGTCATTATGTTGGTGTGTGACATTTACAATAAATCTGGCTGAGCAAAGTTGTGTGTGTGTGTGTGTGTGTGTGTGTGTGTGTGTGTAAGAGGAAGCGATGGTTGATGTTCATGTGTGCCCATGTGTATGATGTGGCTCTTTGCGGTAACACAGTCAAAAATGTGTCTCTTGGTCTCTGACTGGTTGGCCACCCCTGGTTTAGACAATACGTACAGCTCCCAGTGTATAAAATTACAGGTGAAGAGTCTTCTACAGAAAACATCTCCACAGATATGGATCAAAACATCTATGTGGATTTGGATGGAGGGATTATGGCCCTAGTCAATGAGAAAAAATGACTGTAACAAACGTTTTTTTATAACTAAAAGCACTAAACTCTTTCTACGCTTTAATTCTGATTCTTTGATTATATCGTATAAATCATGTTGTTGGTGTGTGTATTTTATGCTGTGTGCAGGAAAATGGCAGCTGGTGAACATAGGAGGTGTCTGCATCCACGCATGTGTGCGTACATCGAAGCATGTGCTGAGGGGTATCGCTTTAACTTTGACACCTTAAGAGGTCCCTGCTATGCTTGTTTCGCCTTTCTTTATCCCAATCTTTGCCTGTGGTGCCTGGAGCGGCCTATCGGTCCCTTAAGTCAACCGTGCCATCGTGAATCCCGTAAATGGTTCAGGTTTCCTCCAGAAAAGGACGAATTTGTTTGGGAAACTGATGCGGACCGGTTCAGACCGGTGATGGACATTCTGCACCATGCTGACATGTTCTCCCCAGATGGAATGTGGCTAGATTCCATCCAGAACTCTGTCTATGATCTTCCTGCAGGACTTCAGCTGATCACCCGTATCTTTCATGTGTGTAGGGCTGTTACCCTTGCCCAATCGTTTGGAGTTCCTGCCCGCGCGCTGGTTGCTCCAAGCACTCACAGTTTTCTCTTCACGGAATTTGTCATGCAAAGCACCTTTGTAACGTACTACACCATCACCTTCTGTGGCTATGTTCTATGGACAACTGAACCAGCGAAACATCGTGATTGGAATTGTCGTCCTATCCTATCTCGCAAATTTCAAACACATAGAAAAGACTCAATGATATTATCATTGAGACACGGTCGTCGTTTGAGGTTACAGGATGCGGTGTGGTCTTCACTGCAGTCTCACGATTCTATATCTACTCCCCTGCCGCACTGGATCAGACGGAGTCTGATTTGCCGCCGGCGCTCAAAGAAGCTTTTTTTTCAGATGCCAGCAAAAAGAGCTTAAACGGCTCTGTCATATTTGATCAAACATGTCAAAGTAATACATCATTTAAATCTGTAAAGGGTCTACTTTCATTTGTGTATGCTCACTATATAAACAAAATGTTGTATTTTTTTTAAATGAATAAAATAATCAGGATGCGCCGTCTTGTCGCCTTTGTTTGCGTGATCTTTGTTTAGAAACACGTCACTAAAAAGCGGTGAAACTCGGCCAATATCTGACACACGTAAATAAAAAAATATATCTTTAGACAGCCTAAAGTATGTAGTTTTAGAATAAGTCGGTGAAATAAAAAACATATGTTTCCAATGAATATAAATGAAGCACAGACTTTCCACCTCAGGTCATTATCTTATAATGAGCTGCGAGCGGACATGCCCCCCCGCTATTCACAGGTAAAATAGTTCGTTGAGTCACAGTGGCATTAAACAATGCGATTCCACTGAGATTATTACTCCTTCAGCTGCGTTTGAAAGATGACACACTACACCGGTGAGGAAGCTCTTCACATAGTTTTGGACAGTGATGAAGAAATGGGTGTACATTTCATTTAACAGTAGGGGCGACGATAAATATAACATTTCTCATCAGCAATTTTTGAAGAGGGACACAAATAATACAATAAAATTGTACTTACAGTATAAAGACACAGTGTCCCCACAGTGAAAAACTTTGTTTCTATTATTATTATTGTAGCATGGAGACTGCGTCAATTACAATAATAATTCAAACTGCTTTACATAAATAAAGTAAAACTATCATTAAAAAAATTATCACAACAATAAAAACAAGGAATTAAAAAATGTGTAACATTTTATTTACAAATTAATGAAGACACTTAAGAACAGAATAGAAACTGATTATACAAAAAAAATACAGTGGGTCAGTTCGGATGTAGCACAGTGATCATTTAGTAAATGCACAGATAAACAATATGCTAATTGTGTGTTAATATTAAATTAACATTATACCAAGTCGTCCCAAATAAAACACTGCATGTGAAACGGCTTTGGTGTGTTAGTGTCAGTGCACTATGCTACAAGCTATTGTAAACAAGCTAACGTTCACTAGATAAGTGATATTTTAATCGCTAATAGAGCAGATTCATGGAAAATTACATCCGAAATCAGCATTTTTGCCGCAACTAATTTATAAATTAGTCTGCATCAACTACATTAAAGAGAATCGCTTTATTTAAGGTGAATAAAATCCTTTAGTTAATGGAGTTGAACATTAATTGAGGCGCAGACACACACCTGACTCGTGTGTGTAGAGAAGGTGAGATGAACTGGGAAAGCAGGCAGTGGGTCAAACCACTGTGAGGAAGGAGAGGGGGAACTAAACTGTTTCTAAACGCATTTTTGCGTTGTGTTTTTTCTACTTAAACAATTATTTTAGGTATACATACATATATTTTCATATAATAGAGAATACATATAATGGAGAGTGCGATTTATTTTGTATATTATTTTTTTTGGGGGGGGGGATTTACGCCCATGGATGATAGTGATGGGAGTGTTATTTTTTGTGAATCAGTTCTTTCTGACAGTTCGTTTAAAAAAAACGGTTAAAAAAAACGGTTCTCCAGTTCTTTTATGTCCTTACGTCATGACGTCATGCATATCCAAATATCATCTCGGCGGATGAACATACACACTAAACACATTTAAATAAAGTCATGTCTATTGCATGAGGGCATATAGCTTACCTGTTTAAATTAAATCATCATCATCATCTTAGAAATGTTCCTTACATTTACATTTTGCAATGAATCACCCAATACAGGCACTGATGTGCAAAACGTTGATGTTTTAAGTTGTTAGTAAATAAACTTACTTTTCATTTAAGTCCTCAGTTCACCTGTGCTCATATATCAGCAGCGCAGCACCGGCCTTTACAGTATGTAAAGTGTGTGTGTGTGTGTGTGTGTGTGTATTATTGTCAGACAGCACGCGTACTGCTCGATAGGTCACGCATGCTCAGTATCAACAATTCGTTGGTATCAGTAGTATGTCGGACGTGTCGGAAAGGACGGTTCTTGATCCAGTACTGGTGACTCAAGAACAGCAGTATGTGTGCTGCTCGGAATCGGCAGGTATGCGCATGCTCAGTGATGATCACTTGTTCAGCAGCATGTTTCAGTTTAATGTGTGTACTGTTGGAGAAACTAAAGAAGAACCCCATTCTCATACACCTCATACACATTCAAAGTGAGTAACTTGAGTAATTTTGTTGATTAGTGCTGATTTGAGAAGCGAACTGTTTTGAACGATTCAGTCCGATTTGGTGTACCAGTTCGACCGATTCACTAAAAAGAACCAGTTCAAATGAACGATTCGTTCACAAACCGGACATCACTAATGGATGAAGAATTTACCTTTTCATCCGAAGAAGATTGTGATTCCGATGAGGATTGTTTGCATTTTGAAGAGCGAATCGACCCATTCGAGGACTTTCCAGCAAGTTGCTACGATGAGTAAGTTATGAAGTCTGATTCTGATCATATAAAACTCAAATTGTTTGTAGACATCTCTGCCTAGCTTTTGTCAGCATTGCCTGTTTGAAATTGTATGCCCTAAATATTGTTGACGTTCTACAACAGGAGTGGCCAACCCGCATGCGGCTCTTTGGCTGGTTTCATGCGGCTCTTACGTTCATATCGAAGTTTGTGTTTGTTTGTTTTTAATGTGCGCGTTCCCTTCGCTTGAGTTCAATACGATTTAAGACTTAAATGAGCTCGCCCCTACTGGGAAACTTTGCTGTATATCAGACCTAAAATTTTCGGCTGAAATACCTAAATCACCGAAACAACACGGCAGAAACACAATTGTAATGACGCAATAAAAAGCGCAGCAGCACACGGTTATCTGGATAAGAGCAACATGTGTGCGGTGTGCGGAGAGCAATTTGCAAAACATGCAATGCTGAAATTTCAATGCTGACACAATTCAGGTTTCTCATGTGGCCCCCACCATATTCATCTCATGCACATGCGCATTTGACGAAAATACCGTATTGATCTCAAGCGAAGTGAACACGCACATAAAAAACACAAACAGTCTGTGTTTTCTACCCTGAAACATGTGAAATCAAAGCATCGATCTGTTCTGACTGACACTCGTGAAAGAATTGCTTCGAGTGGCAACAGCGGAATACGAGGCAGATTTGATGGGGATTGTTCAAGGCAAAGAATGCCAAAAGTCCCACTAAGTAACATGCATAGTAAAAGAAAAACGCTATTGTAAATTATTATATTTTTGATTGTAGACTTGGTTAAACAGATTTGTGTGTGTGAGACAGTGCACACAATGTTCATTGTTGAAAATGACTGGCCTGTGGTCTTAGAACTGTAGGAGTCCATTTCTGTCATTATGTTGGTGTGTGACATTTACAATAAATCTGGCTGAGCAGAGGTGTGTGTGTGTGTGTGTGTGTGTGTGTGTGTGTAAGAGGAAGCGATGGTTGATGTTCATGTGTGCCCATGTGTATGATGTGGCTCTTTGCGGTAACACAGTCAAAAATGTGTCTCTTGGTCTCTGACTGGTTGGCCACCTCTGGTTTAGACAATACGTACAGCTCCCAGTGTATAAAATTACAGGTGAAGAGTCTTCTACAGAAAACATCTCCACAGATATGGATCAAAACATCTATGTGGATTTGGATGGAGGGATTATGGCCCTAGTCAATGAGAAAAAAATGACTGTAACAAACGTTTTCTTATAACTAAAATCACTAAACTCTTTCTACGCTTTAATTCTGATTCTTTGATAATATTGTATATAAATCATGTTGTTGTTGTGTGTATTTTATGCTGTGTGCAGGAACATGGCAGCTGGTGAACAAAGGTGGCTTCTGAAAGGTATGCGTCTGCATCAAGGCACGTGTGCGCACATCGAAGCATGTGTTGAGGGGTATCGCTTAACTTTGTCACCTTTGGAGGTCCCTGCGATGCTTGTTTTTGCCTTCTTCTTCAAAAGCACTGCCTGTGGTGCCTGGAGCAGCCCACCTGTCCTTTAGGTAAACAGTGCCATAATTTACCCCGTAAATGGTTTAGGTTTCCTCCAGAAAAGGACGAATTCGTTTGGGAAACTGATGCGGACCGGTTCAGACCGGTGATCGACATTCTGCACCATGCTGACATGTTCTCCCCAGATGGAATGTGGATAGATTCTATCCAGAACTCTGTCTATGAACTTCCTGCAGGACTTCAGCTGATCACCAGTATCTATCATGTGCGTAGGGTTATTACCCTTGTCCAATCGTTTGGAGTTCCTGCCCGCTCACTGGTTGCTCCGAGAACTCACAGATTTCTCTTCACGGAATTCATCATGCAAAGCACCTTTGTAACGTACTACACCATCACCTTCTGTGGCTATGTTCTATGGACAACTGAACCAGCAAAACATCGTGATTGGAATTGTCGTCCTATCATTTGTCACAAATTTCACACAGTCAGAACAGACTCAATGATATTTTCATCGAGACGTCACGGTGGTGATTTGAGGATTCACGATGAGGTGTGGTCTTCACTGCAGGCTCACCGTTCTATATCTGCTCCCCTGCCACACTGGATCAGACGACTATCACCCATTTCCGTAAAAAAAAAAAAAACGAGAAAAAAAAGTCTGGACATCAAGGACAGGAACTGAAAGCTAAACCTCCCCATGTCCAATAATAATTAATAAAATCAATAAAAATCTAAAATATTAAATCACTTGTTTATTGAAGTGTTCGACATCATTTAAATCCTGATTCTAAATTAGTGTTTCTCAACTGGAGGATGCTTTTAAGCTAAATAATTAAAATCCACATGATAAACTTTTGGGAAAATGTGACAAAAGTAAAATTGCACAATTATTAAAAGATGAAGTTAAACCATGATTTTTGTCTTCCTTTCAAATGCCGTATGACCTCCTCATGGATTCTTCCACTTAGTTTATATCCCTCTTGTGGGGCAGGGGGCTGTGGCTCGGGGTCATAATGCTGAGGGGGAGGGAGGTCAGGAGGGAGAGGGAAACTGGTCCTCAGTGCCACATTGTGCAAAACACCACACACCCTGATAATCTTACACACATTTTACGGGTGGTATAGAAGTCTTCCATCTGAGACATCCAGAGCTCCACATCTGCATTTCAGGAGGTGAGGAGCGTCTGAGGGGTGAAGCCTCTGTCACCTGTCATATTATAGACTACATCAGGACAATGTTTACAATTTCTACATGTTGTTAAAGTCACCAAGAAGCCAGTCATCACGTCCTGCAGCTGCCTGTAGTCTGTTCCCTACACTGCTATGTGTCAGGATAAAGAATCATGTGAAGAGGTCAGTGTACAATGTTGTGAGGTGTTAGAGTCACTATGATTGCATTTACAGAAGCATATGCTGTTATTACATCAATTCTTCATAGGGTTTACAGATATGAGGCAGTCATTGTGGAACTGATCATTGCTCAAGTGCATTTAATCAGCTGTTTGCACAGTGAAGGAAACCTGATGTATCGACTACCCACCTTAATAATAACATACAAAATGACAGGCATTATGACACTCAGGGGCAGATACCAGACCTATAGCATGATGTTTAATAGAATTATATTATTGTTCGATTTTTATCATGCCCAAACGAAACTTAATTCTTGGAGAGGTTTTCCATACGATCTGCTATGTTTTCCATACGATCTGCTATCTGTGGTGCCTTTCTGATATCAGGGAAGAAGAAATACACAGCACACAGAATGCATGTTCTTTCTCTTCAGTTTATTGCAGGTAGCAGAACGTATATATATACATACAGAGAAAAGGCTGTCCTAAAGTTGTTTCCTGTTTAGACAAGAGGATATAGCCGAAGATGTGTGAGCCCAGATAAGACTCCCTGTTTACCTTACAGACTAACATCGTAAATATTCTATAGACACTGAACAGAAAAGGATGTGTGTGAGACCATCTTAACACTAACAATGGCCACTTTAAATCATTATGATTCAGCATCACACACCAAAACATAGGATGTTCATCCTGGGAACAGAATCGGTGACATAAACTTCAAATGAAAGATAAAGACATACAAAACATACAGATTCCATTTCATTCTTTCCCACATGCATATAATCCTTCATCATCACCACTCCAATCGAGGCCTTTATGGCCTGTCTACCATCTTCATCAAACATGGCAACATACAAAGTATAATTCCTACAATCAATACAAGAATCATTCCTAAAACAAAATAGTGTTCAACACTCGTAAACAAACTCTTAATCTTCTCAAAAAACTTTGTTCAGCAGTTGTTTCACGTTCTCCAAGACGTCATGAGACAATTATTTCTCAGTGCTTGTTCATATGTCTATAGCAGTATTATAAGGTATACAGAACAGTTTCTTTCACTGAATAATGTTTCAAAGAGTAAGAGGAGTCTAATTACAACTATGCACATATAGTTATAGAATTTAGACCTAGAGCAGGTATCAGGGTGAGCTAAACTAAACAGTTAAGTAGTCAGATCTTCACCCCGGAGGTGGCCCCCTTTCTACTATAAAGAAAGGATCTTTCCGTGGGCTCTCAACTGTTTCAGCCCTGAATACTCACTTAGGCAGGTTTCTTAGGCCAACAGACCAATTAGTGCATAGAATAAGTGGGTGCTGTTTGATCCTGCTTGCGTGTATCCACTGTGGCTGATAATCAGTCAGAACTCCAGTTCTGGTTACAGCTAGAACGTCGCTGGACCCAGATACTTCGGCTCAACGACTTTGGTAGCTTCAGACCTCTTATAGGACCTGCTGATTAGGCACAAAAGGGTGTGTTGGCTTATTTGTGGGCAGAGGAAGAGTTAGTGAGACATCAGCATTGATAGAATTCAATTTCTCAACCAGGGCAGAAACGTAGTCGTCCACCATCACTTCCAGGTTACCTAAGGAAGAAATGCCAGTGCGTCCCCTGACCCATGGGGTCGGGAAAGGTTAGAACATAAAACTTTCAAAGGTTAGTTTTGTTGAAGATGGGATCATTCTCATTCTGTGAGTACTACCGGGAAACAACAGTCCAATTTGGCCTGTTTAATGCAGGCTTTAGTAATACGTTCCTTAATGGTTCTGTTTGTTCTCTCTACCACTCCAGCTGACTGTGGGTGATAGGGAATATTAAAATGCCAGTCAATTGCTAAGCTTTTAGCCAAAAGTTGTGTTACCTTTGAAGCAAAAGGTGTGCCGTTATTACTTTCAATCACACTAGGAATACCAAACCTAGAAATCTCTTTTGTTAATATTTTGACAACCGTTCTGGCATTCTCTGTCGCACATGCAAATGCTTCTGGCCACTTACTGAATCTGTCAACTATAACAACAGGTATCTCAAATTCCTACAGCTGGCATATGTGTAAATCTATCTGTAGGTGTTGGAAAGGGGCTTCAGGAAAAGTAAGCACAGTATGTTGTACAGGTCGATGTACGTTAGATTTGGCACAAGTCAAACATGAATCCAACACATCTTGGTTGTTTTAGCTACATCAGCAATACAGTATAATGCGTTTATAGCCTGTATGACTTTAGCTATGCTAATGTGTGACATCCATGGTAATGCTTCACCAACACTATTAAAGCTAGTTTAGGCAGAGCAATTATGCCATCTACATCTCTAATGATACCAGCAGAATCTGATTTACATTGTTTAAAGCCCAATACTCATGTCCTCCTCAGTAGGCTGAGTCTGAAGTATTTTTAGGTCAATGTCTGGTATATTGGAGATATGTGAATCATCGAGATCTCAGGATTTGTATGTACTGTGTCCAAATCTACTGGTTGTTTTGCTGCTTCCTTAGCTACTTTATCCGCTACGTATTTCCCTGAATTTCCCCTGAATCACCTACGGCATGTCCTTTTACCTTCACTATAGCCACTTTGGCAGGGAGTTGAACAGCTTTTAAAAGGTCACCTATGAGATTAAAATGTGCTATGGGCTTTCCATCAGCTGTTTTAAAGTCTCTTTGCTTCCATGTTTTGGCAAAATCATGCACAACACCATAAGCAGACTTCAGTGTATATAGTCACTACTTTACCTTCAGACAACTGACATGCTCTTGTGAGTGCGACCAACTCTGCAGCTTGTGCTGATGTGTATGGTAATGATTTAGCTTCAACTATTACATCAGGTAATCTTACAACCGCATATCCACATAAATTCACACCATCAGAAGGTTTTGAACATGAACATCTACACATAGACAATCCCCCTCTTCCAGGGCCGTGTCTAAAAGATCGGGCCTACAAGAGGTCTCTTGTTCAATGTGTTCAAGGCAATCATGTGTGTCGTCAATATCTTCCAGCAGAACACGCAGCACTACTACAGCTGAATGCGGCTGAGAAGAGGCTTAATAGTCAAGTTTTCCGTTGCCAAGAGTGTGGTTTCATAACCAGATCTACGTTGTGCTGTCATATGTTGTGTAAAATAGCTGTTACCTGATGTGAGGTGTACAGTATCAAAGGATGTGACAGCACAGTTTTCTCAGCATCCCGGACCATCGGAGCCGCAGCAGCTACTGCACGCAAGCGCGAGGGCAACCCTTGTGCTATGGTGTCTAAAGATTTGGAAAGATACGCAACAGGGCGATATCTGTCACCGTGTTCCTGGGCTAGGATCCCCGCAGCCGTACAGAATCAGTGTGAGAACCATCTTAACAGTAACATATACAGTCATCAAGCTAAACCATATAATATCTTCTACGTCTCCATTGTTGCGCAATGAGGCGATTCCGAGCAAAAATTGCATTAACGTCAGATCCCGTGTTATGCGCTAAAACGCTCCCCTGCCACAGACTGCTCCAACTTATCTCATAATTATGAGATACTAAGTCATAATTATGAGATCCTGGCTGTGATTTATTTATTTTTTTTGTGAATGCAATGCGCTTCTGTACTTCTGTAAGAAGGAATTATTTAAAAGTAAAACTAAATACATGGAATGGGAATTAAAGTTAAACAAGGCATTGCTTGCAGTTTAGTTTAGTTTCAGAACTATAAGTTCTCTAAAACTGAAATGAGTGCATTTAGAGTTTTGTCCAGCAGGTGGTGCAACATTACTGAGTAGGTGCTTGATACAAACGTCCTTTCCTAACAGTGAAATACTCTTAAGTGGACAATATATATATATTTTAGTTTCGAAATTAACACTAATTTCCATTATAATGATCGCTAATATAAATGCATTGTGCATTAGCCTTTTTGGTTTTAATGCTGTATTAAAATGACCTACTTTCCTGGAGGTTTGGAACTACAACAGCACAAAACCTCCTGTGAAGAAGGAAGAAGGACGATAAACGGTATGTAAATTTAGAATTGGGTCTATAATTGGAATGCCTCGCTCGATGAAGATTAACAGAAACTCAAAGAAGCACGCTTCATTACATTCATAACTTCGAAGACTGGGTTTGACAAGTTTTAAGAAGTGAGACCGGTAATGTTGCATAAATGTTAGGAGTTCAGAAAGAGAGACTTAATCTCACTGTCTATCAGGCACTTTAGCATTACCTGGACATTACTTTTGGTGAAGGAGTAGGATGCCTGAAACACTAGGTTCTGTGAAGACCTTTACTTCCTCAATTCCTCAAACTGTTCTGACAAGTTCAACATCACCAGGTTCTACACATTGGAGTTTGGATGCTTGACTGTGTACGCCTTTAAAGATAATGTCAGTTGGACTAGTATTCTTTAAATCGTCTGAGCATCTCCCCAGCTAACAGGGAACCTTCCCACAACTTTATCTAACGTTTCCTAAACGTTGTCTAAATGTAAAAAAAAAAAAAAAAAACATTTTTAAAACGATGTTTATAGAACATTCTCATAACGTTATTTATACTTGATGAAAGTTCTTCTAATGTTGACTGAAAACATCATCAATTCAATGTTCTAGGAACCCCCTTATGACGTTATTTATGCTTAATAATTGTTCTGCTAATGTTGATATAAAATGTTATTAGAACAATATTTTCAGAACGTCCTTATGATCAGTGTTGGCAGTAACGCGTTACTTTTGACAGTAACTAATACTGTAACGCGTTACTTTTAAAAATAAAGTAACTCCGTTACCGTAAGGTGCGTTACCCGTTATTTTTTTAAATGGATGAATTTGGGCTGAAGTGTAGATTACAGTCTGACCTGTTTACAGCAGCGACACATTGTAGGAATGGTGGATGAACCACTGTAAACACGAAGAAGACGCGCTGTGGGCGTGTCTCTGTTTATTCAGGTCTGTGGCAGTAATGGCGAGTCGAGGCGAGAGCAAGACGAGTTTCTCAAAGTGGAAATATGCTCATTATTTCACTTTAGTTGAGTATAAGACAAAAACTGTTTAGTCTAATGTAAGCTGTGTCTTTCTGGTTCGAAGGTCGTATCTACTGCGATAAACAGCAACTCCAATCTGTCGAAGCTGCTCCAGAACTCCATGCCTGAGGAGCTAGAAGCTAGTAGAAGCTACCCCGGTGTTCTGTTCTACATTGTTGATAGTTTTCATACTTCAGCTGTGAAAGGAACATTTTTAAGAGCTCAACACAACAGCTTTTATGATGCAGAAGCCACTTTAGTGTTTGAATTTAAATATATTATTCAGCTTGTTTTGTTATTTATTTCAGAAATCCTTGTGATATATTCAGTTACTTTTTGAACGAAGTACCGAGTAACTGTAATGGTTACTATTTTTTAGTAACGAGCACAACACTGGCTTATGATGTTATTTATACTTGATAATATTCTCCTAATGTGATAGAAAATCAATTTTATCAATACAATGTTCTTGGAACATTCTTCTGATGTTAATTGTATTTGTTAAAAGTTTTTGAAATGTTATTAAAACATTAAGAGCAACATTCATGGGATGTCATTACAATTTTATTGTTCTTGAATATTGAAAAAAAAAGTCTTATAACTTCGGAATGTTATTTTTTTTCCATATCTGCTAAATATTTTCATAATATTATCATAAAAT
>JBCEWE010001924.1:0-21774 GCA_039877035.1 Silurus lanzhouensis | reverse complement strand
TTTTTTTGTCTGTTCCATTTCCTTCCATCATTTTTCATTCCTGTTTGTATTTCCCTCTTGAGTCCTCTATTAAGACCCTGTTTACCTTTTGATGCTGAAGCCTCTGTCTTGTTTGTGTAATATGTAAGTAATGATTTCCAGTTATGATCACCATTTTATTTTGTGAAAAGCTTTGTTCTTTGTTTTTTTCCCTCTTATTCGTATCATTGTCCTTTGGTAGATGCAGTTTGGTTTGTTTTTAACATAAAACATATTAAGGTCACTTCTGTGCTTGCATCTGTCTTATATCTGCTTTTATCGAAAATAAATCAACACCTTCTGACCAAACACAAGTGAGAAAGCAGTTAACAAAATAAATCTGCACATCAGTTATTATAGCAAAAATAATGGACAAAGAATATAATGATCCCCAAACTTTCAACTTTTAGAAGTATATTTTAATACACTGGGGCTTTAAGAGTCTTAATAATAAATAAGAAAACTGAAGACCTTGATCAAGTGTCAGCATTTAAAGGGTTACATTTCCCAGTACTTTCTCTGGCTGTGATAAAGTAATAAAGTAATTAACCAAGTTTACACTGTGTGAGTGTGTGAGTGTGTGTTTGCATGTTTGAGTGTGTGAACTCTTCTGTATATCCAAGTTTTCCTATAAACCATGTGACAGAGCATGTGCTGAAGCCGGATGTGGCTATAAAAGATGGTGTAATGTTCTTTTTTTTAATTGATGAGTTCAAAGTTCATAATGAAATATTGGTGTTTGTGCTGCATGCTGTTGGTGTATGATGAGAAATGTCATGTGATATGTTTCCTGCTATAAAAAAATTATCTTGTTCCATTAATCTATCCAGCGGAACACACACGCATAATTCATGGGAAAATCCCAGAAAGAAGCAAAAATGAATGAATGTGAAATTGGGAAATAATAATAATTTGAAGAAAGTGGCAAATACAGGTAGAACAACACACCTGTATAGCAATGAGAAGATCTTTTTATGAAATCAATAGAAATAATAAAATCGAATGAAATAAAAGAATGTAGGTAAGAAATTAAAATAGAGGTTTGAATTAAATATCAGAGAATTATTTCACCTTGGTGTCAGTGATGTGTTTGGTATGTCGCAAAAATGTACTTTCCTGGACAAAAGGCGGTGTAATAGTATGCAAATATGTTTCTTCGGTCCTTATTTATGACTGTTAGGTAATGTACAAACCTGAGACTGAACACACACACACACACACACACACACACACACACACACACACACACACACACACACTTGCTCTATACAGAAGCTGGTGATCTTTATTAACCCTTCATTATTTTTTTATTTTTGTTATTTCGCTATTAAACCCATTCCAGTGCGTTTTGGGAAACAAATATAAATAATATTATAATATCATGTCGTTTCGGGGTCTCGGTAAAAGCACCGTCCTCACAACCGGCTCTCATAGTGTCGGTGGAGAAGTTCAGCGCATGCGCAGGACTCGGAAACCGGAGCGGCGCGGCTCGGGATGCGAAGCGTCTGCACGCGACTCTCACTCGGGGGGCTTCGCGTGACCCTGCTGACGACCTGGACGCGCGCGAGATCATCGAGGCATTTAAAGCAGGTACTTTAAATTAATTAATTGATTCGTTAATTAGTTAAATGTATAATTACTTACTAAGAGTTCAATTGAACACATCACCATACAAATTCAAGGGTTTAAAAAAACAATAATATAGAGAGCAAATGCGTCAATTAACATTTAACTTTATCTTTACACAGTGCAGCAACACTCAAATAGATGAATGCAATAAACATCATATATATATATAAAAAACCCCAAAAGTATCAAACTGTACCCAGTGTTTTATTTACCCAGGGAACATGCAACAGTAATAGACCACCATTAGATTTGTTGTTTCTACAGTGGTGTAATGGCCGGGTTTTATACCAGATGTGTGCAGGACATGCATGAGCATTACACACACCTGCTGTATACGTTTTATTCACTAGAACCTGCTATAAGGCTGCATTCCTGCCTATAGTGTTGTCGATATTGTCGAATTGATCCGATATGATTCCGAAAAGTCGTGGTTTAATCCATCATTCCATTCTCTCTGGAAAGATGAATACCAGAGTGATAACGATCTCAAGTACACCTCTAATGCAGTGAAATCATTTTTTAAAGAAGCTGATATAACATTTTGACAGTCATGGACCTGAGACCAGAGTTTGGACCTGATTATTATATAGAGGCAATATGGGATCATCTGGACAGAGAAAATAATAAAAGAAATCTAGAGAAGAAATCTGGGCAATGCTGAAAGCGGAATCTGGTATTAAATACCAGAAGATCACCTTAGAAAACTTAACAAATCTCCCAGAAGAGTTCTGAGAGCGAAGGAAGAACACACTGAATACTGACTTTTAAAAATATTTTTTAAACCTTATTTTATTATTATAAATAATATTATTTATTTGGTTTCTTTTTCCAGGGTGGGTCCCTATCACACAGTCTATATAAAGTAGACATTTCTCCAAAATGTGCCACATAGCAGTGCTCTGTCTGCCTTCATAAACACTAATCACCATTTTTCATTGTAAATAAAGTGATTGATTGGCAGTACGACTCCGGTGATGGAAATGAGGTGTGACATGCTTGCCTGAATACATGACCATCACCTGATCACTGGCTTATTTGTCCTGTTAAATAATTTTTTTGTTTTTTATTGTATAAAGGGTGTGTATAACAGTGTGTGTGTCTGTTTAAAGACGTGTAAACTGATAGGAGCTGAAGTGTGTGTTTGTGCAAGGAGCAGTTAAAACTGCCTTTCGAACTCTGAACTTTATAGCAGTTCAGATATTCATACAAAACAACATTGATGATGATGATGATGATGATGATAATGATGTTGCAGAGAGTGAGCAGTCAGTGCACAGCTGTTTCGTGGGTGTGTTGTCAAGTCATGGAGAGGAAGGATTGATATTTGGAGCAGATGGACGTCCCGTGAAACTCGCACATATATACTCCCTATTTGGAGGACCGACAATGGCTGTCAAAAACAAACTGTTCCTAATTCAGGTTCGAATCACTTGTTTGTGTATTATTACTAGTTTTACATGTGTATAATGGAGCATGATGTCATTGCTCCAGATTCCTGTGTGTCTGCTTTATTTGTGTGTGTGTGTGTGTGTGCAGGCTTGTCGAGGAAATAAACTGGATGATGGTGTTGAAGTAGACTCGTGTGAAGACGATGGCGTGTTTGAATGTCAGTCAATCCCTGAAGATCGGTGGTCGCCTATGCTACAGCTCCTGGTAAAACACACACACACACGCACACACACACACACACACACACACACACACACACACACACACACACACACACACACCAACACATTTACATAATACACACACACATGTCCTCACAAGCTCATGAGTCCACAAGTCCATTACAGTAATCTATGGCAATACTTTATACAATAAATGACTAATGATAATCACTTACTGTAATTCCTCGACTTGTTGTGACCTCATCAGATGGTTCATAGAATCCAAATTTTCCAACCTTCTTAGGAGACATTTAACATTGCGATCTGAAATGAAAAGGAGAGCAAGTTCTGATTATTCGGATGAATTGTTCTTCGTTCGTTTTGTAAGATTTATGTCTTTTTTAGAATTGTTTAGAATTAGTTTATAAACATATAAAGACTAGTAAGCACTCATTTGTCTTTTGAAATATATTATGAAAAAGTCCATAGCATGTAAGTATATTAGTCATAAAGCACAGAAAACCGTACAGGTACAATTCTGAGATGTTTGCACTTCCACCCACTGCTCATAACTCGCTCGTCTTCCTGTTCAGCTCAAAGGACGTTTTATAGCGTTAACGTTATGACTTGATATAATTAAAGAAAATGGGTTTTGATTGATTTTGTTTGAGACTGGTGGCCATGTTATACCAAATGAAAATGTTAGCTATTAGTGCTAGATAATAATAATATTTTAAAAAAAAATATATAAATGACTATTAATAATCACACACTGTGCCATGATATTTCTCCGGTGTTTGTAATGTTTAACGATTTATAATCACACACTTGGTGTCACCCAAATGAGGATGGGTTCCCTTTTGAGTCCGGTTCCTCACAAGGTTTCTTCCTTCAACCATCTAAGGGAGATTTTTCCTTGCTACAGTCTCCCCAGGCTTCATCATCGGGGAAAATAAACTGCTGTGGGACAATGTGCATTGTGAAAAGTCTTATAGAAATCAAATTGAATTGAATCGAATGATACAGTAATTTGCAGTAATGTTGTAATTCTGTGTGCAGGTTACGGTGCCTACATGAACCCGAGCGGCTCGGTGTTTTTGCAGACATTCTGTGACATGGTGGAGGAGTTTGAAGACTGGGAGATCACACGGTTTCTGACTCGGCTGAATCGACGTGTAGCCTTTGAGTTTGAGGCTAAAGGACGTGAACTGCAGGGCAAAAAGGAGATGCCGTGTTTCGTCAGTCGCCTCACTGCTGACTGTTTCCCCTTCACCAACACACTGAGAGTCTCAGCCACGGAGCTGCTCAGAGACACGTACACTGCTCACAAAAACGCTATCAGCTGAACTTACTCCTGACCTTCACATCATATCATTCATTTGTCTACAGACTTCAGGATGATTTTGTGAGGAAGTGATATCTCATGCTGGTGCACTACAGTCATGACACAATCCTTTTATTGGGTAATGTGACTACAGGAACACCAGTGTGGTGATCCTGTAGTCACAAGCGATAGCCACTAGCGAGACCGTGAGAGTGTTGGGGTAACCCATATTTAACAAACGCTGTAGAATTTTTTTTAGAAAATATTATACATCAGGAATACAATAGATTTTTATTTTAGATGTTATTGTTATGTAATGTTTGCTAATAAATTGTCACTGTTACTACTAAACTCTGTTTAACACAATTCCAGTATCAAGTTTCAAGTTTTATTCATCATATGTACAAATGTTTAAGTGAGGCTACAGACAAACTACAGCAAACTACAAATATTAAACTATAAACGATATTAAACACTAAAGAGAAGAGGAGAAATATATATATATACACCACCAAATAAAGCAATGAAAAAATAACTCATAATTGTTGTTTTTTTGTCCATTTTGTAATGTACTTGTGCACCCCAGGCTAGAAAATAATTTTCAGAGAATGATCAGGACGACATGGTCTGGTGATGTGCTGGAGCTAAAATCCAGCTTTAATTTATATTGTACACATTAATGACTTATTCAGGAGTTATTCATAAGATTAATAAATTACTTCAAAACAAGATTTAATATTATATATTATTTTCAATTAAAATCCACTTAGTGCTTCTGAGCATGTTCTCCACATGAGGTTCCACAAGATTCATGAAGTTCCTGTGGAGGTTTAAACTCAAGCACCATAACGATGGATTTGGATTGTAATTAATGTTAACTCTTAACAGTGGCTCAGGGAAGCAATCACCATGAACAGTTTTACATTTGTATGACGATCAGTGAACAGTTATTACCTTAACAATCATGGAACTATAATGAATTGACATTTGGTACCATCCGATGAGGATGAAGTTCCCTTTGAGTCTGGTTCATCCCACGTTTTTTCCTCATACCATCTCTGGGAGTTTTTTTGTTCATTAGGAAATAAACGTATAGGAACTTATTTGTGATGCTAAAATGTGTATTCATAATCTATTTAATTCTGTAAAGTTGCTTTGAGACAATGTGCGTTGAACTGAATATTTCTGTTAAGTGGCCATATAAGAAGATAAGAGAAATGATAAAACCATTATAAAATTACAATATAATTATAAAAACAGTTTTACATTACAATTTAAACCAATATCACTCCATATTTTGCTGCCTGGTTTTTATTTTTTTATTCCACTCATCATGTTGTACAGATTTTTTGGTTACATTCAAGAAATGTTTGTTTGTAATCCAGGCACACATGCTTCTAAACACACCCCCCCCCCCCCCCACCTGGTGCCATGACCGGATAACAACACCGGCAAATCAGAAAATACAAATGTATCATCCAATGTTGTATTAAGAAAATCGGTTCTGTAGAACACGGTATTCCCTAACAAACTTATATGTCAAAATAAAAAATAAAAGGAAAGTTGTCGTCTCAGTTGTAGTTGGAACACAAGTTCACCACAAGGCACCAACACATTCACACGTTTGTTCACATCTCAGTGCATTTGAACAAAATAGTCAGTCACAAGTATGGCTTTAAAGGGTGAGACTCAACAAACATGTTATTTATATACTTAAAATCTAAGAATTGCTTGTTTGGCAAAACACAACAAGAAACTCCCTACTGCTACACAATCGCTATGTGGAACATCCTGATACTAGTTATGTGGAAACTCTGCAGTCTGAGTTATCTATACATTTACAGACAATAACACAAAGATGAGCCTGAAATCTTTACTAATGGCACGTAAAAAAGCTTACAAAGTATGTAACAGGACCTCATTGTTGGAAGGTGGCAATCAGGAGAATGGGGAAAAAACTTCTAAAATGAAGACCATCAATAACAGATGGAGAAAATGGGGAGAGATGACATGCGAACTCGCTCATCCGACTCTGAGATAAGTGAATTATACTGATTAAAATGTGCATGTGCTGAAATGCAGATCTTGGGGAATGGATCAGCACATACATGCAGAAGACGTCTAGTTCCTCCATTGTGACTGAAAAAGATTTTTTTGTAAAAGTCTTACGTTTATCTTCAATACATGGGAATCTAACTAACGATCTGCTGTGTGACAGAACAGCTGAGCACATAATGACGAAGCTCGATGAAATTCCCTGATTGGTGTAGATAAACTCAAGGAGTGACTATTTGACTTGCTGCAACAAGAAACTACCCACTGGAACACAGCAGGTATGAGCAGGTATGCGGAACAGCCTTATACTAGCTGTGCAGAACAACAGTATGGTATACCTGAGTTATATCTATGTCATGAAAAAAAAAAATACTATCCAAACCAACATAAATGAGCACAATTCATGTGGCACATGAGAACTGTGTAAAAATTTCTGGCCATAATTCCAGAGGATATTTTAGCACAAAAACAACCAGATTAGCAAAAAACAACCTAACAACCATAGAAAGCATGGTGGAGGTAGTACCTTGGTATAATGCTGCTATAATTAAGATGGGGCTTGGATTTTATTCAAGATAGAGGAAATCAATGAGAATTCCAAATCCCAATCAGGTCAGGCAAAGCAACAAATCAATGGCTTGATTATTAAAGTGTTAAATTGGCCCAATCGAAAGCGAACTCTTGCTCTGAAGACGATCAAAAACCTGGTGATCAAAAACCTTTCATTTCTTTTTGACATGTTTCTATTAAATCTTCACCCAATTGTGATTCTTGCCTCATAAGGTTTATTAGAAAAGCAACCATCAATGCTGAATAGTATGTACTTGTTTTACACAAACATATGCTTCCATCCAGACGTGGTCCTTTACAAGGAATACCTTCCATATTGTAGCATGACAATACTAAACCAAATACTGCATCTATTACAACAGCTGGCTTTGTAGATATCTGGGTGCTGAACTGGCCTCCCTGCAGTCCAGATGTTTTTGAGCTGAAAACATTTGGTGCTTCATGAAATAAAAAATACAACAAAGAAAACCCAGGACTGTTGAGCAGCAGGAAGCCTGTATCAGACACGAATAGGAGAACATTGCACTCCCAAAACTTCAGCAAATTATCTTCTCAGTTTCCAGCACTGTCGTAGAAGAAGTGACGCTAATACACTAATACAATAATACATTTACAGGTTTTATATTTTCTTTAGTTTAAAGGGTGTTAGACTGCTCTGCTTTCTCTTTTACAAGTGTGTAATTGAATGCAGAAATAAGTTTCTTACTGAGTTATGGATTTTTATATATAATAAATTAATACACATTCAGTTCATCAAAAGCTTTTTAACCCATACAACAGGGTCACCAACGTGGTGCCCACGGGCACCAGGTAGCCCGCAAGGACCACATGAGTCGCCCGCGGGCCTTTTCTAAAAATAAATGTTTCCTACCTTGTTAAATCATTGTTGATAATTATTATGAGAAATCATTAACATGATCAGTGTCTTCACATAGATGAATATCATTAATTATTGATAATAACATATAATAAAAGGAAAATTAAGCAAATTTGTTATTTCAGATCAAACTGAAAACTGTGTGTATCAAACTGGAAGCCCTTCACATTAATCCGTACCCAAGAAGTAGCTCTCAGTTTCTAAAAGTTTGGTGACCCCTGCCATACAAGGAAACAACACAAAGGACAAGACTTCTCAAAACTTTCCCTTCGTTTCTCGCCCTACAGGACTGAATGTACTTGATGCTCACTCGAATCTCACGTACTGTAGTTCATGTGTTACACATACACCTTATCACACAATGAAACACACGCACACAACAGTGTATCACTTACATCAGCATGTTCCTGTTATCAGACAGACAGTACTTTATCAGTGTACGACTACAACACAGGAAATTAATCTTGGGAAAGGTGTAACTAGTGTTGGTATAAAGCTGCCGTGACAGTAATTTGGCGTGAGGCAGTTCCACCCACTCTGTGTTTCATTTCGACTTGACAGACACGAGCGTGACGTGACTGGTGATTTGGGTGAATCAGCAGATTCAACTAAACCCAGTGTGAACGCAGGAACAGTATTTAGTTTTCTTTAAGCGTTAGATAGACCCCAGTTCTCTCACTTTTTTCCGTCACTATTTTACAAAATCGGATAAATAAAACGACAAATTGTTAAAATTTTTGATAAAAACCAAAGTGGTGTAAAAAAACCCTACCAGAATTTCTGCTCTCTCAGAACACGTTAACATTTACACACAGTGCCCATGCAATACAGTATCATTATTATTAAACCAAAGTATATTAAACAATGTATTAAATAGAAAGTTAACATTAACTATAATAAATTAATTCTATTTTATCTCTTTTGTTAATTAATTAATTACACGTTTTACATATACAAGTTAAATAATTGGGTAAATAATCTTTTATCTGAATACAAGAATACTAATAAAAAATTAGATTAGATAGATATGAGTTTTATGAATCCAAAAGGGAAATTTTAAAGTATTTAGTTATTTTTTACATTTGTATTATTATTATTATTATTATTATTATTATTGCCAGTTTAACACCTGCTTATTGGCAAAAGAACAGGTGATTTATATTACGTACAATATAAAGTGAATATAATATTTTTGGAATATATCATATTCTCTTCATTTGTTTTTGTGTTTAATGTTAATAAACAGGGTCGAAGTATCATTTACAACAGCACACAACGGTAATAAAAAGATTCTGATAAGGAGAAAACACTGATTTGGGCTGGAGAATTGAGGAGAGTCCGTGTGCTTTATCAGATCTTGTGTGACTGTTTGATTGAGATTTTACTTAATTAGAGTCATTGTACTGATACTCAGTTAAACCGACGGCTTTATTTATGGATTCTACAATGTGTGAAACTGAACCATTCTTTTGAGCCATTTCTGAATTTTGATTGCATGACATACTTGCTGCAGATTTGTCATTTACACGTTCATGCTAATCATTTTACCACATTCCACATGCGCTCTACTGCACTTGTGCTGTGTGACACGGTGCATCAACATCATGCTGGAATTTTGTCAGCAATACTCAGATTAACTCTGGGATTCAGACTATTTTGTACTCAAACGAGTGTATTAAAGTGATTATGGTGTGGTCATAATCCCCACACCATTACACCACCATCAGCAGCCTGGATCTTTGACACAAGGGAGGCCAAATCCATAGATTCTTCCTGTTGACACCAAATACTGACCGTACCATCAACAGAGATGAAGTTTCATCAATCAAATCTTTCAAACGGAGTCTCAGATATTCCAGTTTGTGGCGGTTATGTAGATGGCTGCTGTTGTAGCCCATCTACCTTAAGGTCTGGAGATGCATTTCTGCTCACCATGGTTTTAAAGCACCCATTAGACATACACTGATTTATTCAATTGTCTCCATCATTTTTATTATTTTATTTTATTTTATTTAATGCTATTTTTCATAGATTGTGCTGCAAGGTCAACTTTCATTTCCCATCTGAGGGATTAACAATGTAAATCTGCAGACTTCTCTTATCCTTCTCATGCCCAAGATGTTTCCGGCTGCTTTCTTACTGGATTTCTTTCTTCATTAGTTTCTGAAAGAATCAACTTAAAGCTTATCTGAAACCAACAATCATGCTGCGGTCAAAGTCACTGAGGTCATACTTTATAATTATTGTGATGTTTGATGTGAACATTAATTCTTCTATAATTAGAATGTAGTATGATAAAGTAAAACTCACTTTAAACCTACTGTTTTGAAGAGTTGAAAATAATTGGTTTTACCTGGGCCAAGCAAAACCAGGTTCCTTCTTCCCATCAGATCTTTAGCACATTTTCTTACCTTAACTGTTTCTCTGTCTGTCAAATCATGTTTGTTGTTACAAATGCATCAATTGATAAATTGAACAGTTTCCTTCTGGTATTAAGAGCACACATTAAATAATTGTTATAGTAATTTTTTTACATGTTATTTATGTAAATTGCTGGATATACAGTATATTAATTATTAATCTTTTAGAATACTGATGGAAAAAAACGAGTTTTGGGGTAATATTGCACTCTGGCGACATCTACTGGTCAGATATTGTTACTAAAAATCATCTATTAAAATCCAAATGCAGAATTTAATCCGATTGTGTTTTTGACTTTCACACATAAATATTCCATTATATGGTAATATTTGTGTATTTTTATTGTTATATAATTGTATTAAAAAATGACATGCAGAATATGCGTACAGAGACTGTCAAAGTTTTGGAAAAAAGTCAAGTCAATTTTATTTCTATCGCGCTTTTCACAACAGACATTGTCTCAAAGCAGCTTTAAAGAATTTAAGAATTTAATTGAACGATGTGTATTAATACCTGATGAGCAGCCATGACGACTGTGGTGAAGGAAAAACTCAACAACAATCTTAGATGTTATGAGGAAGAAACCTTGAGAGGAACCAGACTCAAAAGGGGAACCTCATCCTCATTTGGGTGACATCAAGAGTTTGATCATAAATCTTTCAACAATACAGAACACTGGAGAGTGAGAACTAATATGAGTGTGTGATTATGAGTCATGTTCTTTTTACAGTCTTATACAGTCAGTTGATGTTGTGGAACCAGGAGATGAACCATTACATGGGGGATAAACCATTTAATGCTTTATAAGTAAGAAGCAGTAGTTGGTAGTGGACTTGAAACTTAACAGGTCGCCAGTGTAGGGATGAGAAGATTGTGGCTATATGGTGATATTTTCTCGACTTTGTGAGAACTCTGACTGCTGCTTTCTGGACAACCTGTAGCTTGTTTATTAATGATCTAGGACATCCACCTAGTAATGCATTACAATAGTCCAGTCTGGAGGTCATGAACGCATGGACGAGCTTCTCTGCATCAGATATAGACATGTTAGATTAGCAATATTTCTAAGGTAAAAGAAGATGTTTTTGTAACTTGGTTGATATGATTTTTAAAAGATAAGTTGGAGTCTAAAATAACTCCTGTGTCTTTTATTGTTGAACTACTAGTTACAGAACATCCGTCTAAATGCAGGTTGAGATGCTGGAGCTTCTGTGTATTGGTTTCTGGGCCGATAAGCAAAATTTCCGTCTTATCAGAATTTAATAATAATAAGTCATCCAGTCTTTTAATTCTTTAACACACTCAGTTATCCTGGTCAAATAAGATGTTTTGTCTGGTTTTGACGAGATGTATAGCTGGGTATCATCAGCATAACAGTGGAAGCTGATCTCATGCTTCTAATAATATTTCCTAAGGAAAGCATGTATGTTGTGAAAAGCAGGGGTCCTAGAACTGAACCTTGTGGCACACCATAATTAACCTGAATAGAGATCCATTTAAATCTACAAAATAATAACAATCAGACAGGTAGGATTCAAACCAGCTTAATGCCTGTCCCTGAATGGTCTTGGTCTGAAGCTAAAAACAGGTCATTAGTGATTTTAACTAGAACAGTTTCTGTGCTATGATGGAGCCTGAAACCTGACTGAAAATCTTCAAAGATATTGTTCTCTTGTAAGAAGGAACAGAACTGAGTAGACACAATCTTTTCTAAAATCTTAGACATAAATGGAAGATTTGAAATGGGTCTGTAATTTGATAGTGTGTTTGGATCCAAATGAGGTTTCTTAATGAGGGGCTTAATAACTGCTCATTTTTCACAGGCAGAGACTGTTCACAGATTGTTGTAGTCATATTTACATATGTGTAGCTTATACTTTTATACAGGACTGATGCATTAATAGATATAATTTGTGTCCATATTAAATATAATTAATGATAATTTTATGCATAAATTACTCATCTTATTTGTGTATACTGCATGATCCGAAGTCCTGTGGAGTGTAAAGTCACACCCATTAGTGTTGGATCGGCTTCTCTCTCCGCCCTCTGTTTTAACTCTGAACTTCCACTGAGCTTCAAGACCTCCATTTCATTTCAGCTTGTCCCCGTCCACCTCACAGCAGTACAGAGTCTGTCTTCAAGCATGAAATAATGTAGGCTGCATTAGTTTATTATTGTGTGTGTGTGTGTGTGTAAGTTATAAAAGATGGGCAGTAATGTGGAGCAGAGCTGCTTCTCTGTCACTCTGAGCTTTCTGAAGGACTCTGAGGAAAAAACTGAAGTGTCCAAACAGACAAACCATCAGGATCTGACTCTAAGGGTCGACAGAGACACGGAGGACGTCTCCTTTACAGTAGAGGACGGTAAATATGGATACAGACTTTGCTGAAATGCTATAAAATGACATGATTAGTTATAATGCATTTTATATATTTATTATAGTAGTGATTATTGATGATGAGTGGAAATGTAATATTCCATTGTAGTTGGTTTATTTAAAAAATCTTCTTTATTACCGAAATTGGCAAAATGAATAGTAATGAATATCGTTACAAATCAAAAAAACTTTTCTTGTGCTGACTTTTATTGTTAACTAAAAAAAGACCAGGATGTAAAACAGTTTTCTGTGAAACTTCAAAAGTCTATTTTTTTTTTACTATACATTCCAAATACACATTTTATCATCATCAATTAGTCCCTATACATTTATTCCAAATGAGCGAGCACTAAAAATGTCTACGGATTAAATCAGTTCTTATAGCATTCCTTGTAGTTTTGCGGTTTATAATTAGGGAGGATTTAAAAATTTTGTTTTTTATTTATTATCATAAATAATAAATTTGTGATCAGCATATTTTTTATTTTAGATTTATCTTTTATATATATATATATACTTTTCTATTCATATATAGTTTAGTGTCAATGAATGATATTTTATTTCCTTTATTGCATTTTTTTCATTTAAATGCATCAATAAATCTAAAATAGGTTTATTTAAAGGAATTTATTCACAAAGACTATTATTTAAACCCTAATCTGTATTTTCCGTCTTTATTATATTCTGTAGAATTCTGTCCACGAGATGTACAAGATATCTCGTTATTATAATGAAGACACAAACGTTATTGATGTGATGAGTAAAAAAAGCAAAATCGATAATTTTTTAACGTTTGAGAGTTGGAATGTTCTTGTATATCATATGACGTGATACAATGAGAAAATGTTTAACGGAGCTTCATTGGCCAAGTAGGAAACAATAAATCAATCTCTCTGAAAAAATTAATAGTTTAGTATCTTAAAATATAAATAAATACATATAAAAGAGTTGGAAATTTAGAACTGGGAAATAAATTGTGTTATTACAAAACCTATAACAAAAATTAAGTGTTGATGTTTTTCTGCACGGTTGCAAACTATTGAATCATTTTATTAATATTTATTTGAATGTAAGGTTTTTATATCTAATGTGCAGTTTAAACAGAGTGCAGTTTTATCTCTGTTTATACGCTCTGATATACTGATATTTTCTCTTTAGGGCATGAATTGTAGAACTAATTAAAGGTAAAAGACCCAATGATTTCCATGAAATCTGTTTATAGGTGAAAGATATAAAATTATGCACATAATATTTACCGTACAAAACAAATGCAGTGGTTTGAAAGAGAATTGCAAAATGCTGGAATATTCCTCTAATGTTATTTATGAGTATAACGCTACCATGAAAATAGGAGCCCAGTGGTTAAGGGGCCCCTGAGTAAGGCCCTTAACATTTCACTGTGCTGTAATTTATATATAACAAGTATAATTTTACTATAATATAATAATCCTGTACGTAGGTATTAACAGATCAAGAAGCGTCTGCTTCACTCACTGCTCTCTTTACTCAGCTGGCCTGCACAACACTGTAACCTGTGTGTCTATGTGTGTGTGTGTGTGTGTGTGTGTGTGTGTGTGTGTGTGTGTGCATGCTTATATAGGAATATCTAACACTAATAACAGAGCCAAAGGGTCAGATCTGTGTGTAGGAATGACATTAAAGAGGGATACGTGTGTGTGTGTGTGTGTGTGTGTGTGTGTGTGGTCCAGCTGCTGTGTGCACTGACAGCTCGTAAGGATTTACGGCACCGTTGTGGAAGCTCAGAGGCGGTTCGCCGGTTCTGCTCGGCGAGCTCCAGTCTCGCGTGCACTGCTCCACTGTTTTCCTTCATCACGGTACACTGAGCTGCTCCTGGCGCACAGGATCAGATAGTGTGGCCATGTTCAGCACATACCCAATCTCAGCTGTTGAGCATTTAGCAGCAGAGCTTGAGCGCATGACGTATATTTATATAACGTATTATAACATTAGAACTCTGAGCTCTACTCTTTATTTTGTATAGAGGTTTATAATGAACACAACATTTCAGGATCAACTTGAGGTTCCATGTACGTTATTTGCACAAATCTCCACAAACATGTCCAATGGCGGTTCGACTTACGATTTTCCGATCCTGACGATATCGATATGACAAAATGGTCAAAATATTTAAAGTTGCGTGGCAGGCAAATGTAAAGCGTAAATCGGATATGCGATACGATACGTTGGGACGCTGCCAAGATGTACAGCTCGTCTCGTGAGATGCCTTACAGTCACCAGCCGTCGAGATCAGTTGTCTCAGTCTTTGGTATTTTTCTTTCTCCATTTTTGGTGTTTCTAAGCCCAATTGTAGCTCTTGGGATGTTAAAACAAAGCACACTGATTACTGTAATTACCTACAGGTGTGCTCTCTTATAGCTCGTTTTGTCTGGCTCCACCCTCCACCCGCAAACTGGTGATCCTCCACATGCCTGCTGCCACATGCACACACATATATACAGTAAAGTTGACACAGTACAGTACTGTAAATTTGCTACATTATGTACTGTGTTTTATTACATTATTACTACATGTACTCTATATTTCAATGAACTTTAAATAGTAGGTTGGGAGATTTACTTGTGTTCACACTATTTAGAATGTACTGTAGGAGACATCTCTTCATGGTCCTCCTAAACTTCACTGCAGGCTTACTGTGGTCCTGTGTATTTGTGTATTCAAAAACCAGAAGAGTTTGACTTCTGCACTAACACTGTATCAGTTCATACCCACATACACTAATCAGGCAGAACCGGTGCTGTTCTGTCCTACGTGCGTTACCACGTCTGCGATTTCATCATGGAATCATTACTGTGCAAGGAGACTGTTTTAAAGGTGATATTGTGGAAACGTAGTTAAATAAAGTAGTTTCTTGTAAACAGAGCACAGAACACTGCATTACAGCATGGAAATCTACTTTGATTGCATCATTTGAGTTTCACAATTCAGACAATTTAGACATCATAATCACTAATTTATGGTCCACTAGGCTGAAGATAAGTCAGAAAATTCTTCCAGGTTCATAGTATTTCTGATAAGTCTTATTTTCTGTATGATTTCAGGTGATGGAGTGTGTGTCTTTAAGTTCTCCACTATGAGGGAGACACTCGAGTGTTGTCGAGTGGGGACTCAGTGCTTCCTTGTAACTGTGGGTTGTGTGAGCATCTTATTGCACTTCAAGACTCAGACAGGTGAACGTTTTTGTACCTTGCTGGCGGGCATTAAATAATTATATATATATAATAATTTCATCCTATTTGTGTTTTTTTTTTATTTAATGAACTCCAAATAATCATTAAAACAATAATGTCTATTTCCATTTAAAATACATGTTAATACTTTATAAAAGGTAAATTTAGACTTTGAAACCCTGTTCTGCACTTCATACTCAATCGTTTCACTTGAACCTGATGCCTGGACCGAGCTTTAACATGCCTGAGAAATCTTACACCATCCAGGTGTTTGGCGTGCAGTTTGAATACATCACTCATCGTTGCTGTAGAAGTTTGATATCTTCATCTTATATAAAGAATCATTTGATCCCCCAAATCCAGAGTTTCAGACCTTCCACGGAATGATAAGGGCATGGACTGACAGCAGGAGAGAGCTGTCAGCATTCGACCAGAGGACAGAGAGTTCATCTGCTCTTCAGTACTTCCAGGTAAAATCCAGCTTTCAGGTACGAATTACTTTAAAAGGATAGCTTTGACCATAGACAACAAAATCATTTAACCTTTTGTGTAGCTTATCAACAAAAATGTGTTGCTCTGAAGAAGATACATATGAAGCTCCCGATGCGATACGATTCCCCCTGTTATGATGTAGTGTGATGCGATTTCGATTGGATTCTGGAAAAAAAAAACCATGATGCTCTGCATTTCTATATTTTACAGAAAACTCACTTTTATTTCTTCAATTCATTCAAACTGCAAATCATCAATTTACTTAAGAGCCTTCCGACTTCTAACGCAAACACGCCTTTGAAGTGCAAACAAAGAAAAAAAGAAAAAAGATCAAATAAAAGCAGATGTTCTTTTCCTGTTGTGTCTGCAGAAAGTTACAGCTCTACCTCTGCCATGTTAATCTGTATTCTATGTGACTCTCAGGACACGCCTCGTCCCCGTACTGTCTTGATGCCTCATATTCACGTAGCAGCAGTGGTGCTGAAAAAACACGCTTGAGATACGGTTTAGCGACGTGAAATCGATCGAAAATATGCACACTTTTTAAAATCGCCGCATCGCATCGTAAACTTTTATACCGATGACCGATGCGAATCGCTGAATCTTACCATCACGTATATCTACCAGTTTAGACACAGTTGTAAATGATCAGGTCGGTTTGTGCGATTTACACGGCCTGTCAAATGTATGGAAACTACTAGTATTTTATGGTTTTTGAGACACATGGACATTCCTTTTGTTTCTATGCGACATACACACAAGAATTGGATCATATACGACCAGACGAAAGTTCTGTGGAGTCCAAATTTCCTACATTTTGAAAAAATAAAAGATAAAGATGAAGAACTCCCACAGTCAAACATGGAGGTGGAAGCTTAATGGTTTTGGGTTGTTTTGGAGCAGGGAAGGTAGAAGATTATTCAAATTAACTTTACCTAAATAATGATAAGTACTGTATAATTGCATACCCTGATCTCTGAATAATTAGCTAGCATCACAAAAATATATATATAACCTGATGTGTATCTTATATAAAACCGATTAATAGATAGATAGATAGATAGATAGATAGATAGATAGATAGATAGATAGATAGATAGATAGATAGATAGATAGATAGATAACTTTATTGTCATTGCATAATACAGGTACACAGCTACGAAATGCAGTTTAGCATCTACCAGAAGTGCAAATAGTAGCAATTGTGCAAATTGGCAAGATATATATGTAAACATATGTACAGTAAATAAATATAAATGTGTAGACTGTCAAAAAGTACAAGTTAATAGTTATAAGGAAGTAAAAAAATGTGCAAAAAGCTGAATTATCAAGTACATTAAATATCTGTATACGTATACATGAAATAGAGGACGGATTGATGTAATGTGAAGCAGAGGTACTGCCTAAAGGTGATTATTTAATACTGTGAATTGTTTATGCTAATGTAAAAATTTCACAATAAAGGGGGAAAATGGGTTACACCTCCAACACAAACACAGCAATATATAATACAACTGTTTTATTTCTATTTCAGTTTTATGGCTGTCTGTCTCAGCAGCAGAACATGCTTCAGGATTACCTGAGAACAGCCACGTACCAAAAAGCCATTTTACTGAACGACATTGACTTCAGAGACAAAGTAAGTCTCGACCAAACGCTTCTGCTTTCATCATTTCATCATTTAATAAATGTAATAAATTGAATGAGGTATTTTTCATCGTCTCTTCATACAGGTGGTGCTTGATGTTGGATGTGGAATGGGGATTTTATCGTTTTTTGCCGTGCAGGCCGGCGCTCGGAAAGTGTACGCGGTGGAGGGCAGTTCTGTGGCCAAACATGCAGAAGTACTTACTTATCTCCCTGATTTCTGCCTTCTTAATGAGGTGTCACACATTTGAATCTTCTTTTATTGGAAAAAACATTTCAGCAGATCGTGAGATTTTATTTGGCAAAATGAATCTTGTTCACATGCAGTAAATCACTCAGCGGCGTGTAAAGACCTCGTCCCACACAGTTCCCTAGAGGTCAAGGTGATAGATCTGGGGAAACATCTAACAAGGCTGACACGTACAGGGCTTCTCACATGACTTGAAAGCATGGCTTAATGACTCATGGACAGATCTGGCTTGTGTGTGTGTGTGTGTGTGTGTGTGTGTGTGTGTGAGAGTGTGTGAGAGTGTGTGTGGGTTGAAAGGGCGAGAAAAAGAAGGAAGCGTATGTTCACGGATGGCGGGACGCTTTTACAGCTCTACGGTCAGAGCATAATTTCAACTCGATTTTCCTGGATTTTCATTGGTAACAGACTTTAATTGCAAACAGATGTGTTTTTTTGTCATTTCCAGATAAATCCCTGCCGTTTCCTGTCTAGTTTCTAAACTTTAAAACTTAAACGTAATTTCATTTTTGTTTAGAAATCGCATTACAGGTTACAAAGCGTTATATGGGGTTCTGGGCTGATTGTTATCAGACACGGCTACATTTTGTCTGTGTTCTGCAAGCACCCTAAATGATCCGTGACAGTGTGAGTGAGTGTGTGTGTGTGTGTGTGTGTGTGTGTGTGTGTGTTGTGTGTGTGTGTGTGTGTGTGTGTGTGTTCCAGGTAATAATGTGAATGTGAGTAATTGAGATGTCTGTATGGCTCAGGTACTTGTGAGGAGTAACGGCTTGGAGGACAGGATCACGGTGCTCGCTGGGAAGATCGAGGAGGTTTGCTGCCCTGAGAATGTGGACATCATCGTTTCGGAACCCATCGGCTACATGCTCCTCAATGAGAGGATGCTGGAGAGCTATTTACACTCCAAAAAATGGTTGAAGCCTAAAGGTTTGTGCAGGCGTAAAATCTCCGACATCAAAATGAACATTTACTGAATAGATTTCAGGAGCAGCCTTCACCAATTAGATCAAACATCAGAATGGGGTAAAAATGTCACTTTGTCGAAAAGTCCGATCAAAAAAGAATCTCTCGAGTGTTTTGAGATGACAGGAAGACTGACTAAATAAACACTCATTACATCCATGCTGAGCAGAAACGCATCTCATCATGTACAACATGACAGAACTTTAGGCAGGTGGACTACAACTGCAGAACAACACAATACATAATCCAGGAACAGATATCTCAGACTACAGTGTACACAGGTCCATCAAAACTGCACACTTCTTCTTTCTTCTTCTCTTTGTTTCCTTCTACTACTTCTTCTTCACCTTCTCACTTTCCTTATTCTTCTCCTTCTGCTTCTTCTTCTTCTTCTTCTTCTTCCCTTTCTTCTTTTTCTGCTTCTTCCTTTCTTCTTCTTCTTCTGCTGATTCTTCTTCTCCTTTTCCTCCTCCTCTATCTTCCTCTTCTCCTTCTTCTTTTTACCGGGCTGCTCCCGTCCAAGTCCAGTCAAGTCAAGTCAAATCAAGTCAAGTCAAGTCAAGTCAAGTCAAGTCAAGTGGCTTTTTTTGTCATTTCTACTATACACAGTGGTACACAGTACACAGTAAAAACGAGACAACGTTCCTCCAGAACCCTGGTGCTACACTAAACTACATAGAGCTGCAACACACAACATAAAGCTACATGAACATAAACAGTGCAGACGAAAAACAGTACAGACAGACAACAACAGTACAGACAGACAGTACAGCCAGACAAACAGTACAGACAGACAGTACAGCCAGACAAACAGTACAGACAGACAGTACAGGCAGACAGTACAGGCAGACAGACAGACAGACAACAGTACAGACAGACAGTACAGCCAGACAAACAGTACAGACAGACAGTACAGGCAGACAGTACAGGCAGACAGACAGACAGACAGACAGACAACAGTACAGACAGACAGACAGACAGACAGACAGACAGACAGACAGTACAGACAGACAGTACAGTCAGACAGACAGACAGTACAGTCAGACAGACGACAGTACAGACAGACAGACAGACAGTACAGACAGACAGTACAGTCAGACAGACAGACAGTACAGACAGACAGTACAGTAAAACAGACAGACAGTACAGACTACAGACAGACAGTACAGACAGACAGACAGACAGATAGTACAGACAGGCAGTACAGACAGACAGGCAACACAAGACAACACAAGACAGTGTGGGACAATACAAATAACTCAAAAAAGTGCTGACCAGTAAACCTACTGTACACTCTGAATATACAGTACTGTCCAAAGAGAACTATAAAACACTATAACTGAGAGTTTATGTTGTAAAAACAGCATGTAAACAGTGTAATATGGTTTAGTATAAATAATATATATAAATGATGGTGGAATGGATTGAGATGAGTAATGAGTGTGTGTCAAGTTCAGGTTGTACAGTTCAGTACACACAGTTGATTGTGTGTGTGTGTGTGTGTGTGTGTGTGTGTGTGTGTGTGTGTGTGTGTGTGTGTGTGTGTATGTGTGTGGTGTTTTGTGTGAGTTCTAGTTCAGTTTTGTGTATTGAGTAGCCTGATGGCTTCATCCGTCTGAATATCACCCTGTCCTCTACATCTGCCTCTTTTAATTCCACCACCTGCATGTCTTCCCTCACTCTCTGTCTCCGTCTTTTGGTCATTGCAATTTCCCGAAACTATACTAACAGAGCAAGTTTTCCCACCAGGTCTTTCCCTCTTTTCTTCTCTTCTCTAACACACACTCCATGACTTTGCAGGGATTTAAGAACTGTGAGTGTGTATCAATTTAACCATCTGAATTAAATATCTTTTCTTTCGGAAAGGCTTGATGTTCCCCACCTTCAGCGATATCCACCTGGCACCATTTACAGATGAGCAGCTTTACTTGGAGCACCATGCACGTGCCAATTTCTGTAAATTTTCAGGTCATTTTATCACCTTCTTCATTGTAGTTTCCAGAGCACAAGATGGGCCGAGAAAACAACAAAAGGTTTAAGAGATGTAAAAATGCAATTTTTTCCTTAATGTTTTCTTATTTCTATGAACAGGAAAATTTAATTTAATTAATTCCTCTTTGCGCGTAATGCTCTCACAGATTACAAATGCAAAAGCCGCTCTTGGAACCGTTAATGATGACCTACTTGAGCTCATACTCATACATTCCTCTCCTCCATGGATAAGGGGAAATACCAGTGTTTTTAACAGACCATACCTGCCCCCCTTGCCCACACAATCCCTCGTACCATGGCTCCAGCTCAGATTCATGCTTCCTTTTGAATGTTTAGATTC
>JBCEWE010001900.1:0-21775 GCA_039877035.1 Silurus lanzhouensis | reverse complement strand
ACAGATCTGATAGCTCAGTGGGTAAAGCATAGGTTTTTGTCAGCAGGTCCCACAAGGTTGTGTGTTCAAACCCCAGCATGGCATGATAGTATTTATTTTTTTTATATAAAATATAATAGTTTGTCTACTTTGTAATATTAAACTGTAAATCGATTTGTTAATTAGAGAGACCTGTTTAAAAGATTGCTTTATTTATTTGTCTTTGTTTTTTTACTTTTTTGGCCTACTTTTAATGAGTTACATAGTGTTGAAGTATGGAAGAGAAGCCATGCTGGTTCATTAGGCTTATTGACTGCTTTCACAGACAGATCTGATAGCTCAGTGGGTAAAGCATAGGTTACTGGTCAGCAGGTCCCCACAAGTTGTGGGTTCAAACCCCAGCATTGGCATGATAGTATTTTTATTTTTTTTTATATAAAATATAATAGTTTGTCTACTTTGTGATATTAAACTGTAAATCGATTTGTTAATTAGAGAGACCTGTTTAAAAGATTGCTTTATTTATTTGTCTTTGTTTTTTACTTCTTTGGCCTACTTTTAATGAGTTACATAGTGTTGAAGTATGGAAAGAAGCCATGCTGGTTCATTAGGCTTATTGACTGCTTCACAAGACAGATCTGATAGCTCAGTGGGTAAAGCATAGGTTTACTGGTCAGCAGGTCCCCACAAGGTTGTGGTTCAAAGCCCCAGCATGGCATGTAGTATTTTTTTTATATAAAATATAATAGTTTGTCTACTTTGTGATATTAAACTGTAAATCGATTTGTTAATTAGAGAGACCTGTTTAAAAGATTGCTTTATTTATTTGTCTTTTTTTTTTTACTTCTTTGGCCTACTTTTAATGAGTTACATAGTGTTGAAGTATGGAAAGAGAAGCCATGCTGGTTCATTAGGCTTATTGACTGCTTCAAGACAGATCTGATAGCTCAGTGGGTAAAGCATAGGTTTACTGTCAGCAGGTCCCCACAAGGTGGGTTCAACCCCAGCAATGGCATGGTAGTATTTTTTTATTTTTTTTATATAAAATATAATAGTTTGTCTACTTTGTAATATTAAACTGTAAATCGATTTGTTAATTAGAGAGACCTGTTTAAAAGATTGCTTTATTTATTTGTCTTTGTTTTTTTACTTCTTTGGCCTACTTTTAATGAGTTACATAGTGTTGAAGTATGGAAGAGAAGCCATGCTGGTTCATTAGGCTTATTGACTGCTTTCAAGACAGATCTGATAGCTCAGTGGGTAAAGCATAGGTTTACTGTCAGCAGGTCCCCACAAGGTTTGGGTTCAACCCCAGCATTGGCATGATAGTATTTTTTTTTTTTATATAAAATATAATAGTTTGTCTACTTTGTGATATTAAACTGTAAATCGATTTGTTAATTAGAGAGACCTGTTTAAAAGATTGCTTTATTTATTTGTCTTTGTTTTTTTACTTTTTGGCCTACTTTTAATGAGTTACATAGTGTTGAAGTATGGAAAGAAGCCATGCTGGTTCATTAGGCTTATTGACTGCTTGCACAAGACAGATCTGATAGCTCAGTGGGTAAAGCATAGGTTTACTGTCAGCAGGTCCCCACAAGGTTGTGGTTCAAGCCCCAGCATGGCATGATAGTATTATTTTTTTTTATATAAAATATAATAGTTTGTCTATTTGTGATATTAAACTGTAAATCGATTGTTAATTAGAGAGACCTGTTAAAAGATTGCTTTATTTATTGTCTTTTGTTTTTTTACTTTTTTGGCCTACTTTTAATGAGTTACATAGTGTTGAAGTATGGAAAGAAGCTATGCTGGTTCATTAGGCCTATTGACTGCTTTCCACGAGACAGATTGATAGCTCAGTGGGTAAAGCATAGGTTTATTGGTCAGCAGGTCCCACAAGGTTGTGGGTTCAAACCCCAGCATGGCATGATAGTATTTTTTTATTTTTTTTATATAAAATATAATAGTTTGTCTACTTGTGATATTAAACTGTAAATGGATTTGTTAATTGAGAGACCTGTTTAAAAGATTGCTTATTTATTGTCTTTGTTTTTTTACTTTTTGGCCTACTTTAATGAGTTACATAGTGTTGAAGTGTGAAAGAAGCCATGCTGGTTCATAGGATTACTGACGCTTGCACAAGACAGATCTGATAGCTCAGTGGTAAAGCATAGTTTGCTGTTCAGCTGGTCCCACAAGGTTGTGGTTCAACCCCAGCATTGGCATGATAGTATTTTTTTTTTTATATAAAATATAATAGTTTGTCTACTTTGTGATATTAAACTGTAAATCGATTTGTTAATTAGAGAGACCTGTTTAAAAGATTGCTTTATTTATTTGTCTTTGTTTTTTTTACTTCTTTGGCCTACTTTAATGAGTTACATAGTGTTGAAGTATGGAAGAGAAGCCATGCTGGTTCATTAGGCTTATTGACTGCTTGCACAAGACAGATCTGATAGCTCAGTGGGTAAAGCATAGGTTTACTTGTCAGCAGGTCCCACAAGGTTGTGGTTCAACCCCAGCATGGCATGGTAGTATTTTTTATTTTTTTTATATAAAATATAATAGTTTGTCTACTTTGTAATATTAAACTGTAAATGGATTTGTTAATTGAGAGACCTGTTTAAAGATGCTTTATTTATTTGTCTTGTTTTTTTACTTCTTTGGCCTACTTTTAATGAGTTACATAGTGTTGAAGTATGGAAGAGAAGCCATGCTGGTTCATTAGGCTTATTGACTGCTTTCACGAGACAGATCTGATAGCTCAGTGGGTAAAGCATAGGTTTATTGGTCAGCAGGTCCCCACAAGGTTGTGGGTTCAAACCCCAGCATTGGCATGATAGTATTTATTTTTTTTTATATAAAATATAATAGTTTGTCTACTTTGTGATATTAAACTGTAAATCGATTTGTTAATTAGAGAGACCTGTTTAAAAGATTGCTTTATTTATTTGTCTTGTTTTTTTTACTTTTTGGCCTACTTTTAATGAGTTACATAGTGTTGAAGTGTGGAAAAGAAGCATGCTGGTTCATTAGGATTACTGACCGCTTGCACAAGACAGATCTGATAGCTCAGTGGGTAAAGCATAGGTTTGCTGTCAGCTGGTCCCCACAAGGTGTGGGTTCAAGCCCCAGCATTGGCATGATAGTATTTTTTTTTTTTATATAAAATATAATAGTTTGTCTACTTTGTGATATTAAACTGTAAATCGATTGTTAATTAGAGAGACCTGTTTAAAAGATTGCTTTATTTATTTGTCTTTGTTTTTTTTACTTTTTTGGCCTACTTTTAATGAGTTACATAGTGTTGAAGTATGGAAGAGAAGCTATGCTGGTTCATTAGGCTTATTGACTGCTTTCACGAGACAGATCTGATAGCTCAGTGGGTAAAGCATAGGTTTATTGGTCAGCAGGTCCCCACAAGGTTGTGGGTTCAAACCCCAGCATTGGCATGATAGTATTTATTTTTTTTTTTATATAAAATATAATAGTTTGTCTACTTTGTGATATTAAACTGTAAATCGATTTGTTAATTAGAGAGACCTGTTTAAAAGATTGCATTATTCATTTGTCTTTGTTTTTTTACTTTTTTGGCCTACTTTTAATGAGTTACATAGTGTTGAAGAGTGGAAAAGAAGCCATGCTGGTTCATTAGGATTACTGACCGCTTGCACAATACAGATCTGATAGCTCAGTGGGTAAAGCATAGGTTTGCTGTTCAGCTGGTCCCCACAAGATTGTGGGTTCAAGCCCCAGCATTGGCATGATACTATTTTTTTTTTTATATAAAATATAATAGTTTGTCTACTTGTGATATTAAACTGTAAATCGATTTGTTAATTAGAGAGACCTGTTTAAAAGATTGCTTTATTATTGTCTTTGTTTTTTTACTTCTTGGCCTACTTTTAATGAGTTACATAGTGTTGAAGTATGGAAGAGAAGCCATGCTGGTTCATTAGGCTTATTGACTGCTTGCACAAGACAGATCTGAAGCTCAGTGGGTAAAGCATAGGTTTACTGGTCAGTAGGTCCCCACAAGGTTGTAGGTTCAAGCCCCAGCATTGACATGGTAGTATTTTGTATTTTTTTATATAAAATATAATAGTTTGTCTACTTTGTGATATTAAACTGTAAATCGATTTGTTAATTAGGAGACCTGTTTAAAAGATTGCTTAATTCATTTGTCTTTGTTTTTTTTTACTTTTTTGGCCTACTTTTAATGAGTTACATAGTGTTGAAGTATGGAAAAGAAGCCATGCTGGTTCATTAGGATTACTGACCGCTTGCACAAGACAGATCTGATAGCTCAGTGGGTAAAGCATAGGTTTGCTGTTCAGCTGGTCCCCACAAAGTTGTAGGTTCAAGCCCCAGCAATGCCATGATAGTATTTTTTTTTTATATATATATATATATGTATAAAATATAATAGTTTGTCTACTTTGTGATATTAAACTGTAAATCGATTTGTTAATTAGAGAGACCTGTTTAAAAGATTGCTTTATTTATTTGTCTTTGTTTTTTTTACTTTTTTGGCCTACTTTTAATGAGTTACATAGTGTTGAAGTATGGAAAAGAAGCCATGCTGGTTCATTAGGATTACTGACCGCTTGCACAAGACAGATCTGATAGCTCAGTGGGTAAAGCATAGGTTTCTGTCAGCTGGTCCCCACAAAGTTGTAGGTTCAAGCCCCAGCAATGCATGATAGTATTTTTTTTTTTATATAATGTATAAAATATAATAGTTTGTCTACTTGTGATATTAAACTGTAAATCGATTTGTTAATTAGAGAGACCTGTTTAAAAGATTGCTTTATTTATTTGTCTTTGTTTTTTTACTTCTTTGGCCTACTTTTAATGAGTTACATAGTGTTGAAGTATAGAAAGAAGCCATGCTGGTTCATTAGGCTATTGCTGCTTCACAAGACAGATCTGATAGCTCAGTGGGTAAAGCATAGGTTTACTTGTCAGCAGGTCCCCACAAGATTGTGATTCAAGCCCCAGCAATGGCATGGTAGTATTTTTTTTTTTTTTTATATAAAATATAATAGTTTGTCTACTTTGTAATATTAAACTGTAAATCGATTTGTTAATTAGAGAGACCTGTTTAAAAGATTGCTTTATTTATTTGTCTTTGTTTTTTTTACTTCTTTGGCCTACTTTTAATGAGTTACATTGTGTTGAAGTATGGAAGAGAAGCTATGCTGGTTCATTAGGCTTATTGACTGCTTTCACGAGACAGATCTGATAGCTCAGTGGGTAAAGCATGGGTTTACTGGTTAGCAGGTCCCCACAAGGTTGTGGGTTCAAACCCCAGCAATGTCATGGTAGCATTTTTTATTATTTTTTTTATATAAAATATAATACTTTGTCTACTTTGTGATATTAAACTGTAAATCGATTTGTTAATTAGAGAGACCTGTTTAAAAGATTGCTTTATTTATTTGTCTTTGTTTTTTTTACTTCTTTGGCCTACTTTTAATGAGTTACATAGTGTTGAAGTATGGAAGAGAAGCCATGCTGGTTCATTAGGCTTATTGACTGCTTGCACAAGAGAGATCTGATAGCTCAGTGGGTAAAGCATAGGTTTACTTGTCAGCAGGTCCCCACAAGGTTGTGAGTTCAAGCCCCAGCAATGGCATGGTAGTATTTTTTTATTTTCTTTTATATAAAATATAATAGTTTGTCTACTTTGTAATATTAAACTGTAAATGGATTTGTTAATTCGAGAGACCTGTTTAAAAGATTGCTTTATTTATTTGTCTTTGTTTTTTTTCACTTCTTTGGCCTACTTTAAATGAGTTACATAGTGTTGAAGTATGGAAGAGAAGCCATGCTGGTTCATTAAACTTATTGACTGCTTTCACATGACAGATCTGATAGCTCAGTGGGTAAAGCATAGGTTTACTGGTCAGCAGGTCCCCACAAGGTTGTGGGTTCAAACCCCAGCATTGGCATGATAGTATTTATTCATTTTTTTATATAAAATATAATAGTTTGTCTACTTTGTGATATTAAACTGTAAATCGATTTGTTAATTAGAGAGACCTGTTTAAAAGATTGCTTTATTTATTTGTCTTTGTTTTTTTTACTTCTTTGGCCTACTTTTAATGAGTTACATAGTGTTGAAGTATGGAAGAGAAGCTATGCTGGTTCATTAGGCTTATTGACTGCTTTCACGAGACAGATCTGATAGCTCAGTGGGTAAAGCATAGGTTTATTGGTCAGCAGGTCCCCACAAGGTTGTGGGTTCAAACCCCAGCATTGGCATGATAGTATTTATTTATTTTTTTATATAAAATATAATAGTTTGTCTACTTTGTGATATTAAACTGTAAATCGATTTGTTAATTAGAGAGACCTGTTCATTAGGCTTATTGACTGCTTGCACAAGACAGATCTGATAGCTCAGTGGGTAAAGCATTGGTTTACTGGTCAGTAGGTCCCCACAAGGTTGTAGGTTCAAGCCCCAGCATTGACATGGTAGTATTTTTGTATTTTTTTTATATAAAATATAATAGTTTGTCTACTTTGTGATATTAAACTGTAAATCGATTTGTTAATTAGAGAGACCTGTTTAAAAGATTGCTTAATTCATTTGTCTTTGTTTTTTTACTTTTTGGCCTACTTTTAATGAGTTACATAGTGTTGAAGTATGGAAAAGAAGCCATGCTGGTTCATTAGGATTACTGACCGCTTGCACAAGACAGATCTGATAGCTCAGTGGGTAAAGCATAGGTTTGCTGTTCAGCTGGTCCCCACAAGGTTGTAGGTTCAAGCCCCAGCATTGGCATGATAGTATTTTTATATATTATTATATATATAAAAATATATATATATATATTAAAATATAATAGTTTGTCTACTTTGTGATATTAAACTGTAAATCGATTTGTTAATTAGAGAGACCTGTTTAAAAGATTGCTTTATTTATTTGTCTTTGTTTTTTTTACTTCTTTGGCCTACTTTTAATGAGTTACATAGTGTTGAAGTATGGAAAAGAAGCCATGCTGGTTCATTAGGCTGATTGGCTGCTTTCACAAGACAGATCTGATAGCTCAGTGGGTAAAGCATAGGTTTACTTGTCAGCAGGTCCCCACAAGATTGTGACTTCAAGCCCCAGCAATGGCATGGTAGTATTTTTCTTATTTTTTTTTATATAAAATATAATAGTTTGTCTACTTTGTAATATTAAACTGTAAATCGATTTGTTAATTAGAGAGACCTGTTTAAAAGATTGCTTTATTTATTTGTCTTTGTTTTTTTTACTTCTTTGGCCTACTTTTAATGAGTTACATAGTGTTGAAGTATGGAAGAGAAGCTATGCTGGTTCATTAGGCTTATTGACTGCTTTCGCAAGACAGATCTGATAGCTCAGTGGGTAAAGCATGGGTTTACTGGTCAGCAGGTCCCCACAAGGTTGTGGGTTCAAGCCCCAGCATTGGCATGGTAGTATTTTTTTTTATTTTTTTTTATATAAATTAAAATAGTTTGTCTACTTTGTGATATTAAACTGTAAATCGATTTGTTAATTAGAGAGACCTGTTTAAAAGATTGCTTTATTTATTTGTCTTTTTTTTTTTATACTTCTTTGGCCTACTTTTAATGAGTTACATAGTGTTGATGTATGGAAGAGAAGCCATGCAGCTTCACTAGGCTTAATTGACTGCTTGCACAAGACAGATCTGATAGCTCAGTGGGTAAAGCATAGGTTTACTGCTCAGCAGATCCCCACAAGGTTGAGGGTTCAAACCCCAGCAATGGCATGGTAGTATTTTTTTTTTTTTAAATATAAAATATAATAGTTTGTCTACTTTGTGATATTAAACTGCAAATCGATTTGTTAATTAGAGAGACCTGTTTAAAAGATTGCTTTATTTTTTTATCTTTGTTTTTTTTACTTCTTTGGCCTACTTTTAATGAGTTACATAGTGTTGAAGTATGGAAAAGAAGCCATGCTGGTTCATTAGGCTTATTGACTGCTTTCACACAACAGATCTGATAGCTCAGTGCTTAAAGCATAGGTGTACTGCTCAGCAGGTCCCCACAAGGTTGTGTGTTCAAACCCCAGCAATGGCATGGTAGCATTCTTTATTATTTTTTTATATATAAAATATAATAGTTTGTTTAATTTGTGATATTAAACTGTAAATCGATTCGTTAATTAGAGAGACCTGTTTAAAAGATTGCTTTATTTATTTGTCTTTTTTTTTTTTTACTTCTTTGGCCTACTTTCAATATGAGTTACATAGTGTTGAAGTATGGAAAAGAAGCCATGCTGGTTCATTAGGCTTATTGACTGCTTGCCCAAGACAGATCTGATAGCTCAGTGGGTAAAGCATAGGTTTACTGATCAGCAGGTCCCCACAGGTTGTGGTTCAAACCCCAGCATTGGCATGATAGTATTTTTTATTTTTTATATAAAATATAATAGTTTGTCTACTTGTTATATTAAACTGTAAATCGATTTGTTAATTAGAGAGACCTGTTTAAAAGATTGCTTTATTTAATTGTCCTTTTTTTTTTTTTTTACTTCTTTGGCCTACTTTTAATATGAGTTACATAGTGTTGAAGTATGGAAAAGAAGCCATGCTGGTTCATTAGGCTTATTGACTGCTTGCCCAAGACAGATCTGATAGCTCAGTGGGTAAAGCATAGGTTTACTGGTCAGCAGGTCCACACATGGTTGTGTGTTCAAACCCCAGCATTGGCATGATAGTATTTTTTTAATTTTTTTTTATATAAAATATAATAGTTTGTCTACTTTGTAATATTAAACTGTAAATGGATTTGTTAATTCGAGAGACCTGTTTAAAAGATTGCTTTATTTATTTGTCTTTGTTTTTTTACTTCTTTGGCCTACTTTTAATGAGTTACATAGTGTTGAAGTATGTAAGAGAAGCCATGCTGGTTCATTAGGCTTATTGACTACTTTCACAGACAGATCTGATAGCTCAGTGCGTAAAGCATAGGTTACTGGTCAGCAGGTCCCCACAAGGTTGTGGTTCAAACCCCAGCAATGTCATGGTAGCATTTTTTATTATTTTTTTTATATAAAATATAATACTTTGTCTACTTTGTGATATTAAACTGTAAATCGATTCGTTAATTAGAGAGACCTGTTTAAAAGATTGCTTTATTTATTTATTTTTTTTTTTTTTACTTCTTTGGCCTACTTTTAATGTTACATAGTGTTGAAATATGGAAGAGATGCCATGCTGGTTCATTAGGCTTATTGACTACTTTCACACGACAGATCTGATAGCTCAGTGGGTAAAGCATAGGTTTACTGGTCAGCAGGTCCCCACAAGGTTGTGTGTTCAAACCCCAGCAATGGCATGGTAGCATTCTCTATTATTTTTTTTATATATATAAAATATAATAGTTTGTTTACTTTGTGATATTAAACTGTAAATAGATTGCTTTATTTATTTGTCTTTTTTTTTTTTTTTTTACTTCTTTGGCCTACTTTTAATATGAGTTACATAGTGTTGAAGTATGGAAAAGAAGCCATGCTGGTTCATTAGGCTTATTGACTGCTTGCCCAAAACAGATCTGATAGCTCAGTGGGTAAAGCATAGGTTTACTGGTCAGCAGGTCCCCACAAGGTTGTGGGTTCAAACCCCAGCATTGGCATGATAGTATTTTTTTTATTTTTTTTTATATAAAATATAAGTTTGTCTACTTTGTGATATTAAACTGTAAATCGATTTGTTAATTAGAGAGACCTGTTTAAAGATTGCTTTATTTATTTGTCTTTTTTTTTTTACTTCTTTGGCCTACTTTTAATGAGTTACATAGTGTTGAAGTATGGAAGAGAAGCCATGCTGGTTCATTAGGCTATTGACTGCTTTCACAAACAGATCTGATAGCTCAGTGGGTAAAGCATAGGTTTACTGTCAGCAGGTCCCCACAAGTTGTGATTCAAGCCCCAGCATGGCATGGTAGTATTTTTTATTTTTTTTATATAAAATATAATAGTTTGTCTACTTTGTAATATTAAACTGTAAATCGATTTGTTAATTAGAGAGACCTGTTTAAAAGATTGCTTTATTTATTTGTCTTTGTTTTTTTTACTTTTTGGCCTACTTTTAATGAGTTACATAGTGTTGAAGTATGGAAAGAAGCATGCTGGTTCATTAGGCTTATTGACTGCTTCACAGACAGATCTGATAGCTCAGTGGGTAAAGCATAGGTTTATGGTCAGCAGGTCCCCACAAGGTTGTGGTTCAAACCCCAGCATGGCATGATAGTATTTTTTATTTTTTATATAAAATATAATAGTTTGTCTACTTTGTGATATTAAACTGTAAATCGATTGTTAATTAGAGAGACCTGTTTAAAAGATTGCTTTATTTATTTGTCTTTGTTTTTTTTACTTTTTGGCCTACTTTTAATGAGTTACATAGTGTTGAAGTATGGAAAGAAGCCATGCTGGTTCATTAGGCTTATTGACTGCTTCACAAGACAGATCTGATAGCTCAGTGGGTAAAGCATAGGTTTACTGTCAGCAGGTCCCACAAGGTTGTGGGTTCAAACCCCAGCATTGGCATGATAGTATTTATTTTTTTTTATATAAAATATAATAGTTTGTCTACTTTGTATATTAAACTGTAAATCGATTTGTTAATTAGAGAGACCTGTTTAAAAGATTGCTTTATTTATTTGTCTTTGTTTTTTACTTCTTTGGCCTACTTTTAATGAGTTACATAGTGTTGAAGTATGAAAAGAAGCCATGCTGGTTCATTAGGCTTATGACTGCTTCACAAGACAGATCTGATAGCTCAGTGGGTAAAGCATAGGTTTACTGGTCAGCAGGTCCCCACAAGGTTGTGGTTCAAGCCCAGCATGGCATGATAGTATTTTTTTTTTTATATAAAATATAATAGTTTGTCTACTTTGTGATATTAAACTGTAAATCGATTGTTAATTAGAGAGACCTGTTTAAAAGATTGCTTTATTTATTTGTCTTTGTTTTTTTTACTTCTTTGGCCTACTTTTAATGAGTTACATAGTGTTGAAGTATGGAAGAGAAGCCATGCTGGTTCATTAGGCTTATTGACTGCTTGCCAAGACAGATCTGATAGCTCAGTGGGTAAAGCATAGGTTTACTGTCAGCAGGTCCCACAAGGTTGTGGTTCAACCCCAGCAATGGCATGGTAGTATTTTTTATTTTTTTTATATAAAATATAATAGTTTGTCTACTTTGTAATATTAAACTGTAAATGATTTGTTAATTGAGAGACCTGTTTAAAAGATTGCTTTATTTATTTGTCTTTGTTTTTTTTACTTCTTTGGCCTACTTTTAATGAGTTACATAGTGTTGAAGTATGGAAAGAAGCCATGCTGGTTCATTAGGCTTATTGACTGCTTTCACAGACAGATCTGATAGCTCAGTGGGTAAAGCATAGGTTTATTGGTCAGCAGGTCCCACAAGGTTGTGGGTTCAAACCCAGCATTGGCATGATAGTATTTTTTATTTTTTATATAAAATATAATAGTTTGTCTACTTTGTGATATTAAACTGTAAATCGATTGTTAATTAGAGAGACTGTTTAAAAGATTGCTTTATTATTTGTCTTTGTTTTTTTACTTTTTGGCCTACTTTTAATGAGTTACATAGTGTTGAAGTATGGAAAAGAAGCCATGCTGGTTCATTAGGCTTATTGACTGCTTGCACAGACAGATCTGATAGCTCAGTGGGTAAAGCATAGGTTTCTGGTCAGCTGGTCCCCACAAGGTTGTGGTTCAAGCCCCAGCATTGGCATGATAGTATTTTTTTTTTTTTATATAAAATATAATAGTTTGTCTACTTTGTGATATTAAACTGTAAATCGATTTGTTAATTAGAGAGACCTGTTTAAAAGATTGCTTTATTTATTTGTCTTTGTTTTTTTACTTTTTGGCCTACTTTTAATGAGTTACATAGTGTTGAAGTATGGAAGAGAAGCCATGCTGGTTCATTAGGCTTATTGACTGCTTTCACAGACAGATCTGATAGCTCAGTGGGTAAAGCATAGGTTTACTGGTCAGCAGGTCCCCACAAGGTTGTGGTTCAAACCCCAGCATTGGCATGATAGTATTTATTTTTTTTTTATATAAATATAATAGTTTGTCTACTTTGTGATATTAAACTGTAAATCGATTTGTTAATTAGAGAGACCTGTTTAAAAGATTGCTTTATTTATTTGTCTTTGTTTTTTTACTTTTTGGCCTACTTTTAATGAGTTACATAGTGTTGAAGTATGGAAAGAAGCCATGCTGGTTCATTAGGCTTATGACGCTTGCACAAGACAGATCTGATAGCTCAGTGGGTAAAGCATAGGTTTACTGTCAGCAGGTCCCCACAAGGTTGTGGTTCAAGCCCCAGCATTGGCATGATAGTATTTTTTTTTTTTTATATAAAATATAATAGTTTGTCTACTTTGTGATATTAAACTGTAAATCGATTTGTTAATTAGAGAGACCTGTTTAAAAGATTGCTTTATTTATTTGTCTTTGTTTTTTTTACTTCTTTGGCCTACTTTTAATGAGTTACATAGTGTTGAAGTATGGAAAGAAGCCATGCTGGTTCATTAGGCTTATTGACTGCTTGCCAAGACAGATCTGATAGCTCAGTGGGTAAAGCATAGGTTTACTTGTCAGCAGGTCCCCACAAGGTTGTGGTTCAAGCCCCAGCAATGGCATGGTAGTATTTTTTATTTTTTTTATATAAAATATAATAGTTTGTCTACTTTGTAATATTAAACTGTAAATCGATTTGTTAATTAGAGAGACCTGTTTAAAAGATTGCTTTATTTATTTGTCTTTGTTTTTTTTACTTCTTTGGCCTACTTTAATGAGTTACATAGTGTTGAAGTATGGAAGAGAAGCCATGCTGGTTCATTAGGCTTATTGACTGCTTTCACAAGACAGATCTGATAGCTCAGTGGGTAAAGCATAGGTTTACTGTCAGCAGGTCCCCACAAGGTTGTGGTTCAACCCCAGCATTGGCATGTAGTATTTTTTATTTTTTTATATAAAATATAATAGTTTGTCTACTTTGTATATTAAACTGTAAATCGATTTGTTAATTAGAGAGACCTGTTTAAAAGATTGCTTTATTTATTTGTCTTTGTTTTTTTTACTTCTTTGGCCTACTTTTAATGAGTTACATAGTGTTGAAGTATGGAAAGAAGCCATGCTGGTTCATTAGGCTTATTGACTGCTTTCACAAGACAGATCTGATAGCTCAGTGGGTAAAGCATAGGTTTACTGTCAGCAGGTCCCCACAAGTTGTGGTTCAACCCCAGCATTGGCATGATAGTATTTTTTATTTTTTTTATATAAAATATAATAGTTTGTCTACTTTGTGATATTAAACTGTAAATCGATTTGTTAATTAGAGAGACCTGTTTAAAAGATTGCTTTATTTATTTGTCTTTGTTTTTTTACTTTTTGGCCTACTTTTAATGAGTTACATAGTGTTGAAGTATGGAAAGAAGCCATGCTGGTTCATTAGGCTTATGACTGCTTGCACAAGACAGATCTGATAGCTCAGTGGGTAAAGCATAGGTTTACTGTCAGCAGGTCCCCACAAGGTTGTGGTTCAAGCCCCAGCATTGGCATGATAGTATTTTTTTTTTTTTTATATAAAATATAATAGTTTGTCTACTTTGTGATATTAAACTGTAAATCGATTTGTTAATTAGAGAGACCTGTTTAAAAGATTGCTTTATTTATTTGTCTTTGTTTTTTTTACTTCTTTGGCCTACTTTTAATGAGTTACATAGTGTTGAAGTATGGAAGAGAAGCCATGCTGGTTCATTAGGCTTATTGACTGCTTTCACAAGACAGATCTGATAGCTCAGTGGGTAAAGCATAGGTTTACTGGTCAGCAGGTCCCACAAGGTTGTGGTTCAACCCCAGCATGGCATGGTAGTATTTTTATTTTTTTTATATAAAATATAATAGTTTGTCTACTTTGTGATATTAAACTGTAAATCGATTTGTTAATTAGAGAGACCTGTTTAAAAGATTGCTTTATTTATTGTCTTTGTTTTTTTACTTTTTGGCCTACTTTTAATGAGTTACATAGTGTTGAAGTATGGAAAAGAAGCCATGCTGGTTCATTAGGCTTATGACGCTTGCACAAGACAGATCTGATAGCTCAGTGGGTAAAGCATAGGTTTACTGTCAGCAGGTCCCCACAAGGTTGTGGTTCAAGCCCCAGCATTGGCATGATAGTATTTTTTTTTTTTTATATAAAATATAATAGTTTGTCTACTTTGTGATATTAAACTGTAAATCGATTTGTTAATTAGAGAGACCTGTTTAAAAGATTGCTTTATTTATTTGTCTTTGTTTTTTTTACTTCTTTGGCCTACTTTTAATGAGTTACATAGTGTTGAAGTATGGAAAGAAGCCATGCTGGTTCATTAGGCTTATTGACTGCTTTCACAAGACAGATCTGATAGCTCAGTGGGTAAAGCATAGGTTTACTGTCAGCAGGTCCCACAAGTTGTGGTTCAAGCCCCAGCATGGCATGGTAGTATTTTTTTATTTTTTTTATATAAAATATAATAGTTTGTCTACTTTGTAATATTAAACTGTAAATCGATTTGTTAATTAGAGAGACCTGTTTAAAAGATTGCTTTATTTATTTGTCTTTGTTTTTTTTACTTCTTTGGCCTACTTTTAATGAGTTACATAGTGTTGAAGTATGGAAGAGAAGCCATGCTGGTTCATTAGGCTTATTGACTGCTTTCACAGACAGATCTGATAGCTCAGTGGGTAAAGCATAGGTTTACTGGTCAGCAGGTCCCCACAAGGTTGTGGTTCAAACCCCAGCATTGCATGTAGTATTTTTTATTTTTTTATATAAAATATAATAGTTTGTCTACTTTGTGATATTAAACTGTAAATCGATTTGTTAATTAGAGAGACCTGTTTAAAAGATTGCTTTATTTATTTGTCTTTGTTTTTTTTACTTTTTGGCCTACTTTTAATGAGTTACATAGTGTTGAAGTATGGAAAGAAGCCATGCTGGTTCATTAGGCTTATTGACTGCTTGCACAAGACAGATCTGATAGCTCAGTGGGTAAAGCATAGGTTTACTGTCAGCAGGTCCCCACAAGGTTGTGGTTCAACCCCAGCATGCATGTAGTATTTTTTTTTTTTTTTTATATAAAATATAATAGTTTGTCTACTTGTGATATTAAACTGTAAATCGATTTGTTAATTAGAGAGACCTGTTTAAAAGATTGCTTATTTATTTGTCTTTTTTTTTTTACTTCTTTGGCCTACTTTTAATGAGTTACATAGTGTTGAAGTATGGAAAAGAAGCCATGCTGGTTCATTAGGCTTATTGACTGCTTGCACAAGACAGATCTGATAGCTCAGTGGGTAAAGCATAGGTTTACTGTCAGCAGGTCCCACAAGGTTGTGGTTCAAGCCCCAGCATTGGCATGATAGTATTTTTTATTTTTTTTATATAAAATATAATAGTTTGTCTACTTTGTGATATTAAACTGTAAATCGATTTGTTAATTAGAGAGACCTGTTTAAAAGATTGCTTTATTTATTTGTCTTTGTTTTTTTTACTTCTTTGGCCTACTTTTAATGAGTTACATAGTGTTGAAGTATGGAAAGAAGCCATGCTGGTTCATTAGGCTTATTGACTGCTTTCACAAGACAGATCTGATAGCTCAGTGGGTAAAGCATAGGTTTACTTGTCAGCAGGTCCCCACAAGGTTGTGGTTCAAGCCCCAGCAATGGCATGGTAGTATTTTTTATTTTTTTTATATAAAATATAATAGTTTGTCTACTTTGTATATTAAACTGTAAATCGATTTGTTAATTAGAGAGACCTGTTTAAAAGATTGCTTATTTATTTGTCTTTGTTTTTTTTACTTCTTTGGCCTACTTTTAATGAGTTACATGTGTTGAAGTATGGAAGAGAAGCCATGCTGGTTCATTAGGCTTATTGACTGCTTTCACAGACAGATCTGATAGCTCAGTGGGTAAAGCATAGGTTTACTGGTCAGCAGGTCCCCACAAGGTTGTGGGTTCAAACCCCAGCAATTGCATGGTAGTATTTTTTTTATTTTTTTTATATAAAATATAATAGTTTGTCTACTTTGTGATATTAAACTGTAAATCGATTTGTTAATTAGAGAGACCTGTTTAAAAGATTGCTTTATTTATTTGTCTTTGTTTTTTTTACTTCTTTGGCCTACTTTTAATGAGTTACATAGTGTTGAAGTATGGAAAGAAGCCATGCTGGTTCATTAGGCTTATTGACTGCTTGCCAAGACAGATCTGATAGCTCAGTGGGTAAAGCATAGGTTTACTGTCAGCAGGTCCCACAAGTTGTGGTTCAACCCCAGCATGGCATGATAGTATTTTTTTTTTTTTTTATATAAAATATAATAGTTTGTCTACTTTGTAATATTAAACTGTAAATCGATTTGTTAATTAGAGAGACCTGTTTAAAAGATTGCTTTATTTATTTGTCTTTGTTTTTTTACTTCTTGGCCTACTTTTAATGAGTTACATAGTGTTGAAGTATGGAAAGAAGCCATGCTGGTTCATTAGGCTTATTGACTGCTTCACAGACAGATCTGATAGCTCAGTGGGTAAAGCATAGGTTTACTGTCAGCAGGTCCCACAAGGTTGTGGTTCAAAGCCCCAGCATGGCATGATAGTATTTTTATTTTTTTTATATAAAATATAATAGTTTGTCTACTTTGTGATATTAAACTGTAAATCGATTTGTTAATTAGAGAGACCTGTTTAAAAGATTGCTTTATTATTTGTCTTGTTTTTTTTACTTCTTTGGCCTACTTTTAATGAGTTACATAGTGTTGAAGTATGGAAAGAGAAGCCATGCTGGTTCATTAGGCTTATTGACTGCTTTCACAGACAGATCTGATAGCTCAGTGGGTAAGCATAGGTTTACTGGTCAGCAGGTCCCCACAAGGTTGTGGTTCAACCCCAGCATTGGCATGATAGTATTTTTTATTTTTTTATATAAAATATAATAGTTTGTCTACTTTGTGATATTAAACTGTAAATCGATTTGTTAATTAGAGACCTGTTTAAAGATTGCTTTATTATTTCTTTGTTTTTTACTTTTTGGCTACTTTAATGAGTTACATAGTGTTGAAGTATGGAAAAAGCCATGCTGGTTCATTAGGCTTATTGACTGCTTCACAAGACAGATCTGATAGCTCAGTGGGTAAAGCATAGGTTTACTGTCAGCAGGTCCCCACAAGGTTGTGGTTCAAGCCCAGCATGGATGTAGTATTTTTTATTTTTTTTATATAAAATATAATAGTTTGTCTACTTTGTATATTAAACTGTAAATCGATTTGTTAATTAGAGAGACCTGTTTAAAAGATTGCTTTATTTATTTGTCTTTGTTTTTTTTACTTTTTGGCCTACTTTTAATGAGTTACATAGTGTTGAAGTATGGAAAGAAGCCATGCTGGTTCATTAGGCTTACTGACGCTTGCACAAGACAGATCTGATAGCTCAGTGGGTAAAGCATAGGTTTCTGTTCAGCAGGTCCCCACAAGGTTGTGGTTCAAGCCCCAGCATTGGCATGATAGTATTTTTTTTTTTTTTATATATAAAATATAATAGTTTGTCTACTTTGTGATATTAAACTGTAATCGATTTGTTAATTAGAGAGACCTGTTTAAAGATTGCTTTATTTATTTGTCTTTGTTTTTTTACTTCTTTGGCCTACTTTTAATGAGTTACATAGTGTTGAAGTATGGAAAAGAAGCCATGCTGGTTCATTAGGCTTATTGGACTGCTTCACAAGACAGATCTGATAGCTCAGTGGGTAAGCATAGGTTTACTTGTCAGCAGGTCCCCACAAGGTTGTGGTTCAACCCAGCAATGGCATGTAGTATTTTTTATTTTTTTTATATAAATATAATAGTTTGTTACTTTGTGATATTAAACTGTAAATCGATTGTTAATTAGAGAGACCTGTTTAAAAGATTGCTTTATTTATTGTCTTTGTTTTTTTTACTTCTTTGGCCTACTTTTAATGAGTTACATAGTGTTGAAGTATGGAAAGAAGCCATGCTGGTTCATTAGGCTTATTGACTGCTTGCACAAGACAGATCTGATAGCTCAGTGGGTAAAGCATAGGTTTACTGTCAGCAGGTCCCACAAGTTGTGGTTCAAGCCCCAGCATTGCATGATAGTATTTTTATTATTTTTTATATAAAATATAATACTTGTCTACTTGTATATTAAACTGTAAATCGATTTGTTAATTAGAGAGACCTGTTTAAAAGATTGCTTTATTTATTATTTTTTTTTTTTTTTACTTCTTGGCCTACTTTAATGTTACATAGTGTTGAAGTATGGAAAGAAGCCATGCTGGTTCATTAGGCTTATTGACTGCTTTCACAAGACAGATCTGATAGCTCAGTGGGTAAAGCATAGGTTTACTGTCAGCAGGTCCCACAAGTTGTGTTCAACCCAGCAATGGCATGGTAGTATTTTTATTTTTTTTTATATAAATTTAATTAGTTTGTTACTTTGTATATTAATCGATTGTTAATAGACTGTTTAATTGCTTATTTTTTTTTTTTTTTTTTACTTCTTTGGCCTACTTTTAATGAGTTACATGTGTTGAAGTATGGAAAAGAAGCCATGCTGGTTCATTAGGCTATTGACTGCTTGCCCAAGACAGATTGATAGCTCAGTGGGTAAAGCATAGGTTTACTGGTCCAGCAGGTCCCCAAAGGTTGTGGGTTCAAACCCCAGCATGGATGATATATTTTTTTATTTTTTTTATATAAAATATAATAGTTTGTCTACTTGTAATATAAACTGTAAATGGATTTGTTAATTCAGAGACCTGTTTAAAAGATTGTTTATTATTTGTCTTTGTTTTTTTACTTCTTTGGCTACTTTTAATGAGTTACATAGTGTTGAAGTATGGAAAGAAGCCATGCTGGTTCATTAGGCTTATTGACTGCTTGCACAAGACAGATTGATAGCTCAGTGGGTAAAGCATAGTTTACTGTCAGCAGGTCCCACAAGGTTGTGTTCAAGCCCCAGCATTGGCATGTAGTATTTTTGTATTTTTTTTATATAAAATATAATAGTTTGTCTACTTTGTGATATTAAACTGTAAATCGATTGTTAATTAGAGAGACCTGTTTAAAAGATTGCTTTATTTATTTGTCTTTGTTTTTTTTACTTTTTTGGCCTACTTTTAATGAGTTACATAGTGTGAAGTATGGAAAGAAGCCATGCTGGTTCATTAGGTTACTGACTGCTTGCACAAGACAGATTGATAGCTCAGTGGGTAAAGCATAGGTTTCTGTTCAGCTGGTCCCACAAGGTTGTGGTTCAGCCCCAGCATTGGCATGTAGTATTTTTATATATTTTTTTTTTATTATAAATATAATAGTTTGTCTACTTTGTGATATTAAACTGTAAATCGATTGTTAATTAGAGAGACCTGTTTAAAAGATTGCTTTATTTATTTGTCTTTTTTTTTTACTTCTTTGGCCTACTTTTAATGAGTTACATAGTGTTGAGTATGGAAGAGAGCCATGCTGGTTCATTAGGCTTATTGACTGCTTTCACGAACAGATCTGATAGCTCAGTGGGTAAAGCATAGGTTTACTGGTCAGCAGGTCCCACAAGGTTGTGGGTTCAAACCCAGCAATGGCATGGTAGTATTTTTTTATTTTTTTTTATATAAATATAATAGTTTGTCTACTTTGTGATATTAACTGTAAATCGATTTGTTAATTAGAGAGACCTGTTTAAAAGATGCTTTATTTATTGTCTTGTTTTTTTACTTCTTTGGCCTACTTTTAATGAGTTACATAGTGTTGAAGTATGGAAGAGAAGCATGCTGGTTCATTAGGCTTATTGACTGCTTTCCAAGACAGATCTGATAGCTCAGTGGTAAAGCATAGGTTTACTGGTCAGCAGGTCCCACAAGGTGTGGGTTCAAGCCCAGCATTGCATGGTAGTATTTTTTTTTTTTTTTTATATAAAATATAATAGTTTGTCTACTTTGTGATATTAAACTGTAAATCGATTTGTTAATTAGAGAGACCTGTTTAAAAGATTGCTTTATTTATTTGTCTTTTTTTTTTTACTTCTTTGGCCTACTTTTAATGAGTTACATAGTGTTGAAGTATGGAAAAGAAGCCATGCTGGTTCATTAGGCTTATTGACTGCTTGCACAAGACAGATCTGATAGCTCAGTGGGTAAAGCATAGGTTTACTGTCAGCAGGTCCCCACAAGGTTGGTTCAACCCCAGCATGGCATGGTAGTATTTTTTTTTTTTTTTTTTTATATAAATATAATAGTTTGTCTACTTTGTGATATTAACTGTAAATCGATTTGTTAATTAGAGAGACCTGTTTAAAAGATTGCTTTATTTATTTGTCTTTGGTTTTTTTACTTTTTGGCCTACTTTTAATGAGTTACATAGTGTTGAAGTATGGAAAAGAAGCCATGCTGGTTCATTAGGCTTATTGACTGCTTTCACAGACAGATCTGATAGCTCAGTGTAAAGCATAGGTTTACTGTCAGCAGGTCCCCACAAGGTTGTGTGTTCAAACCCCAGCAATGGCATGGTAATTTTTTATTTTTTTTATATAAAATATAATAGTTTGTCTACTTTGTATATTAAACTGTAAATCGATTTGTTAATTAGAGAGACCTGTTTAAAAGATTGCTTTATTTATTGTCTTTTTTTTTTTTTTTTACTTCTTTGGCCTACTTTAATGAGTTACATAGTGTTGAAGTATGGAAAAGAAGCCATGCTGGTTCATTAGGCTTATTGACTGCTTGCCAAGACAGATCTGATAGCTCAGTGGGTAAAGCATAGGTTTACTGTCAGCAGGTCCCCACAGGTTGTGGTTCAACCCCAGCATTGGCATGATAGTATTTATTTTTTTATATAAAATATAATAGTTTGTCTACTTTGTGATATTAAACTGTAAATCGATTTGTTAATTAGAGAGACCTGTTTAAAAGATTGCTTTATTTAATTGTCCTTTTTTTTTTTTTTTTACTTCTTTGGCCTACTTTTAATGAGTTACATAGTGTTGAAGTATGGAAAAGAAGCCATGCTGGTTCATTAGGCTTATTGACTGCTTGCCCAAGACAGATCTGATAGCTCAGTGGGTAAAGCATAGGTTTACTGGTCAGCAGGTCCACACAGTTGTGTGTTCAAACCCCAGCATTGGCATGATAGTATTTTTTTTTTTTTTTTATATAAAATATAATAGTTTGTCTACTTTGATATTAAACTGTAAATCGATTTGTTAATTCGAGAGACCTGTTTAAAAGATTGCTTTTTATTTATTTGTCTTGTTTTTTTTACTTCTTTGGCCTACTTTTAATGAGTTACATAGTGTTGAAGTATGTAAGAGAAGCCATGCTGGTTCATTAGGCTTATTGACTGCTTTCACAGACAGATCTGATAGCTCAGTGCGTAAAGCATAGGTTTACTGGTCAGCAGGTCCCCACAAGGTTGTGGTTCAAACCCCAGCAATGCATGTAGTATTTTTTATTATTTTTTTTATATAAAATATAATAGTTTGTCTACTTTGTGATATTAAACTGTAAATCGATTTGTTAATTAGAGAGAACCTGTTTAAAAGATTGCTTTATTTATTTATTTTTTTTTTTTTTTACTTCTTTGGCCTACTTTAATGTTACATAGTGTTGAAGTATGGAAGAAGCCATGCTGGTTCATTAGGCTTATTGACTACTTTCACAAGACAGATCTGATAGCTCAGTGGGTAAAGCATAGGTTTA
>JBCEWE010001898.1:0-21776 GCA_039877035.1 Silurus lanzhouensis | reverse complement strand
TTTTCTGTTTTTCAGAATCACCAACACTAAATCCCTCAAGCGTCTACCAATAATTATATCCCCAAAGCAGTGTTCTGCTTTTCTCCTCCTAATACACACTGATCTTTCTGATGCTAAATCAAACAAACAAAAAACATGCTAGCAAGTGAACATACAGACATTTGTGGGGACCTGACCATACGAATGGAATGTGCTTTCTTTTGGGCATCAATTCCACATGCATATATAATATATTATAGCCTTTATTTGTCACATATACATTTACAGCATAGTGAAATTCATTCTTCACATATCCCAGCTTTGCTCAGAAGCTGGGGTCAGCCATGAACGCACCTCTGGAGCACAGAGTGTTAAGGGCTTGCTCAAGGGCCAAGAGTGGCAGCTTGGCGATACCGGGGCTTGAACTCCCAACCTTCCGATCAGTAACCCAATGCCTCAACCACTGAACTCCTACTCCCACATACAAAATATATCAAAATATAGATTATAACATCAAATGTAGTCTCCATTTGATGTTATGAGAATCTTCACTCTCACTAGATCTTTGTAGAGATTTGTGCTCATTCAATAACAAGAGTGGGTTAGGAGGCCATGAACAATTTATCCCAAAGGTGTTCAGTGGGGTTAAAGTTTCTAGAGCAAAGATCAACCCATATCTCATGGAACTGGCTTTGTGCACAATGTCATGTTGGAACAGGTTTTTGGTCTCCTATTTCAAGAAATGTTAAGCTAGAGCATCTGAAGAGGTCCTATACAGTTGTGAGCCTTTATGTTTGTGGTAACTGTTGAGCAAGAACATATATGGATTGGAAAAAGTCAAACAATATAATTTGAATATTGTCAAATTCATCAAATATTTCTTATTGTAATTTACAAATACAAACCATATATAAAATTCAACCACGTAAGGATATTATGGACGTCATTTCAAACTTAGTTATTCTCCTGGCAGACAATTTAGCTTCTATATTAAACTATTTCATGATTTAAAATAAAGAACAAATTACTTGAACAGGTAATAATAATTATATATGTGATTTTACTGTAACCTTAAAGTTATTGTAAAATGAAAGAGTAGATAAATTGAAATATATTTGAGACATTTGTATACATACAGAAACTGAATACCTGCAGACACACACACGTCCTTATCGCATCCTCATTACAGTTCATATACACTGAACGTCGCCCTAATACTTTACATACACAAAAAGTCTCATTATATTTTATATACTCAAAAATGTCCTCATAATACGTCAAATAACAAAAAAGTCCTCATTATATTTTATATACTCAAAAATGTCTCATAATACTCAAATACACATGAATGTCCTCATCATAAATTAGATACACTAGAAAATCATCATAAGAGACTATCCACTTCCATATCCGTCCTACCATCTCCAGTGACAAGTGGATACACTGGGAGAGTCTCTTTTCTATTTTGGTACCAAGGTGGACTTTCTGTAGATGGAATTCAGAGTGAAGACATCCTTACCATGACCTAAAAACCAGTACCAGGATGTGTTAAACGATAAAGACGTTTCTGGGGGAAGGTGTCTGCCAAATGGTGTCTATATATGTTATGTAAGAGATGATATATATATATATAGTGAAAGTCGCATGAAGAAAAACAAATGTTCTCAGATGCTACGTTCTCAGATGTTCGGTGGTCTACACGGCATTTTGAGAGTAAGTAATGGGTTAAGTAAATGCAGGATATGTGTTAGATATATTAGGCAAGTTGCACTGTGGGCCTTGGGCAAGGACCTTCACCCCTCTGGTCCAGGGTCTCAGATGGCTGATCTCGTATTCTGACCTCTGCTTTTCATCATACGAATTAAGCAACAACAATTGATTTGCTTTGTTTTATGATGTACATGTTTAAGCACTTTCCAAGTTTGCTTTGTAGAATTCAAGAGTTATATGTATATTAAGTTTGTAATCTAGTGTACCAGTGTAGTTATTCATCGCTAGAGACTCAAAGCACTTTGTATGTCGCTCTGGACACGGGCGTCTGCTAAATGCCCCAAATGTAAATGTAAATAATGTGCAGTGTGAAAAAAAAGTCAACCAAACAGCAAATAAAGGAGAAGAATCCATTTCAGCAAATAGATGTGAAAGTGTCCTTGCACACATTTCCTAAATCCCACACTGGCCATGAAGGGATGGAGCAAGCATGCTGTGTGAGACCTTCATGCCTGAGAAAGCCTTATGCCACACACAAACACAGAGTTGACAGCACTAACAGGTTTGCCGCAGCTCTGCTCATCAACAGACCTACACAGCTTCGCCTGCAGCAATTACAGTTCAACAACGGCAGTATCAGCTCCAGACCTACACCAAATCCTGCCAAGGAATCAATTCCTTCCTAGTCTAAAATCATCTAGTACAGTCAATATCTCATCCACATTTAGACCAAATTACACCAAATTATTCCCAATCCTAAGCGTGGAATCTAGACTAGAGTCGATTTACAAATCAAAACCTAGACCCAAATAAAGAGAAAAATGGACACCATATTCCACGAACAATCCCAAACTAAATCTAGACAATCCCACAATAAGTGTGGACCCAGATCAGAATTTAGGCAACCCATATAAACCATCTCAGGCTTAATCCTGACCAGAAATCCATTCTAAATGGCTCCTTGCACTCATATTCGTATCAATACCGAACTCTGATCCTAAATAAAGACATAAGACCAAACAAATCCAAGGACCAACCTGAAACCCAGAACCATTATAAAATAACTTCCCCTCATTTTTTAAACCCATGGCCCAAACCCAATCCTAGTCTGGCTCTAGGTCTTGTCTGAGGTCTACACAAAAAAAATGAAACCCAGCTAAAGCTTTGTTTTAATCTACATATTCAAATTAAGACCTAATGTCAATCAGAGACCAGACTGTCTGATTATTTAATTATCTCTTCTGAAAGGCCATGTGTCCAAATGTAATAATTAGTTCTAATCAAGCGTAGGAAGGCAAGTCTGTGTTTGAGAAGACCATGTTGATACTATACCAGAGGTGGGAGTGAAGTGATGAAGTAAGAAGGAGTATTGGTACTTTGTTACTGTACTTAAGTAGATTTTTCTGGTATCAGTATTTTTTACTTTACTGTTTTATTTTTTCGACATCTTTTCACTTTCACTTATTACATTTTTACACAATATCATTTTATCAATTTGTTAAAATGTCAATATTTGTTCTTTTCACTGTGCACCGTTTTCAGTTCATCAACCCATTTCCTGTCTTTGTGCGTTGTGTTTGTAGCTATCAGTTACGAAGCTAACAACAAGCGTGGCAGAAGGCACAAGAAGTCTGGGGTTAACTTGGATGAGACAGGGGGAGTCATCATCTTTTTCATCATCATCTTTTCTCTGCTTGTGTTCTGGTGGATCTTCAGCCTGGATACATTCATTAGGTAACAACATTTGAAATTAGATTTTTATTGATATATTAATATAATGTTAGGTTCAGTTACCAGTGTGACACTAAAACAGGTAGTATTTGTCGGGAACCACCAGCTTCGCCTCTCCTCTGTGCCCGCCGCACGGAGCGCATCTCCATCATACTAAGTACTGCCACTGACACTCATTATTCACAGCCTATTTAATGTCCTTGCTCTTTCAGGACCTCGTCCGTTATTGCACGTTATGCTAGGGACCTTTGGACTCTATTGGACTGTGTGGGCCTCGCCTCTTCCAGGCGTACCACGGAGATTTCCTCAGCATAACAGTATTAATGGCTACTTTACTTAAACCAAACTTCTATACTTTAACGTGAGTGAAAAGTTGTAGCCAGAACTTCAACTTTTACTTTTAAAAATACGAGTATCTGTACTTCTAATTTAGTGAATAATGTGTGTACTTTTGTATCTCTGACTATACAAATATTATATGAACTATTGAGGGCCAATTGGAAAAAAACATAACTGGTTGATGATTTTTTTCATCACCCTCAAAAACATATTTCTCATTAACATTTCACTGGTAACCATTGATACAAAACTATCCAACATTCTCAAAAAATATATGTCAGCAGGTTGTTAAAATCTTGCCCAATACAGAGGGCTGTGTTTCAAGACCCTGGGTTGTGTACCGAACCAGGAAAGCTGTCAAAAAAACATCGACAAACCTGGTCTGTTTGTTGTACACAGCTTGTAGGTGAACGAATGTAACAGCTCCCAATTTCTGTAGCATGAAGTGTAGGTTCTGAAAGCTGAAAGCTGCAGTTTGGGGATGTCTGGCAAAGTCAAGGTAATCTGCTTTTTTTCTCCTGTTTTATTGCCAACTCAGAAATCATTCTGCTCAGTGTAGATAGTGGTGGGTTTCAGTGAGCTGAATGCCCTGAACATCACCACTTATGAAGCTGGCCAATTTGGGGTACCTTGTATAATGGAGAGCAGTGGAAGTAAGAGTTTCAGGGTCCGGGTTTGGGATTAACTGGGATTTGGAGTGGTATTGAATCTGTGCATGGGTCTGGGCTCTGCATTTGGAATGTCTGTAATTTTGCTTGTGGTTGCCAGATTGGGTTGAGATGTTTAGAAAGATATTGGATTGTTTAAATCCTGGTCTGGGTTTGCTCCTGTTCTTCAAACAAATCCCAAATACGGGAATGTAACTGCACCTAGTTTGAAATCATCCTCAGGTAAATTATTGAGAAATATTAAAAACATGTAATGTTCCCAAAATCAATGGCACACATAGCACAAAATGCGTCTGGAATATGACACGTTGATGTTCCTTTTGAGTTCAAACGATGTCATTAATTCAATTCAATTCTTTTTTTTTTGTAGAGCACTTTCAACAGTGACATTGTTTCAAAGAGCTTTACAGAGATAAAGAGGTTATAAAGTTCTATAAAACAATTATAAGTGTATGCCTTTAAGTTTGTTCCTTATAATGTTAGCCCCAAATGAGCGAGACAGTTGCATCTGTGGTAAAGGAAATGAGAAGAAATATTGAGAGGAATCAGACTCAAAGGAACCCATCCTCATCCTAACACTAAATGTCCATCATTACAGTTCCTTTATTAAGACTTTCAGGTCGATGGGACACTACTAGCTATACAATAAATGATATTTTATTATTATTCTATCATTATTTGCTACTTGTCCATCTACAGATCAGCAAGACTCAGTTACAACATTAAAAGTGACCAGCTTATGTTTTTGAAAGTACTGTTCTCAATTACTACATGGTAAAAACTGGTAAAAAAATTAGAGTCTGGGCTAGTAAGTAGCAATTGATGTAACACACAAAGCAGCTTGATAATATTATACATCAAAACTTAAACAGAAAGCTCAAGTTTACCTCAATAATCCGATATGCCATAAAAGTAGAACAAGTACAGTGCCGAGAAGTGCAAACACATTAACAAATCCGAAAACAAATTAACAAATTCAAAAACACATTAACAAATCCAAAAAACACAACGACAAGTCAGACAAACCGAAAGTAGGTATATTGTAATTGGAAACTTACAGATCATTGGACGAACACCTGTCACTCACCTGTATATCTGACTGACAGGTGCTGTCCAATATCTGTAAGTTTGCACTTCTCGCACCATAGACAAGACTAAAATTGGAACCAAAAACACAGAAAAATACCCGGTCCAACATAGACAACTGAAGTCTGTCGACTGTTGCAAAAGTATGGCATCTAAAACAGGCGGACATTCTGGCAGCATCCCAAAGTATCATGCCACATATACGCGACATTTACCTGCAAACTCCGAATATTTTGAACATTTTGTTGTATTGTTACAATAAAGATCAAAGAGATCGAAAAATCGTAAGTGCCCCTTGGGACTAAGAAGCAAAGTAATGGAGAGTGTGAAGAAAAGAGTGCAAGCAGGTGGAGTGGGTGGAGAAGAGTGATAGTAGGAGTGATAGAAGGGTATCTGCGAGAGTGAAGGAAAGTTTATTGGACTGTTGTGAGACCTGATTTGTTGTATGGATTTTAGACAGTGGCACTGAGTAAAAAGACAGGAGGTGAGCTGGAGGTAGCAGAGCTGAAGATGTTGAGGTTTCATTGGGTGTGACGAGGATGGACAAGATTAGAAATGAGTTTATTAGAGGACAGCGCATGTAGGACGTTTTAGAGACAAGGTGAGGGAGGCGAGATTGAGATGGTTTGGACATGTGCAGAGGAGGGACATGGGGTATATCAGTAGGAGAATGCTGAGGATGGAGACACCAGGAAGGAGAAAGAGAAAGACCAAGGAGGAGGTTTATGATGTGAGTGAGGGAAGACATGCAGTAGTTGGTTGAAAGAGGCAGATGTAAGAGGACAGGGTGTATGGAGACGGATGATCAGCGGTGGTGCCCCCTAATGGAGAAGCCGAAAGAAGAAGAAAAACATATATAGTATATCTTTTGCTTAGGTGTGCGCACACATTTTGTCTCTATAAGCTGAAATGAGCAGGATCAATCTTTGTGCCAAGAATGCAAATAGGTTGGAAATCAAGCACTTGACATTTAGAAAGTAGTGTGCTCATGTGAAGGGCTGTTACCAGCGGGTGTCTATTATTTCTGTAAAGTGGGTGAAATACTGTTCATTACACCCTTAGGTATCACACAGTACTCCTTCTTCTCCCCTTAATAACAAGAGCATTTCTAGAGAGAATAACCAATAATGAGATAACAATAACACATCAAATCAGAGTTTAGCTGCTTTGCACAAAATCAAGACTTAGTAATTAGGCTAGTGTAATTGCTGAGCAGCTCAGGTGTGTGGTTTACATCTCAACACGAACAACTCGTGTTTCTCATTCTCTTGATTAAACCATTCAGGTATGTTGTTCATTTCCCACGCTCAGACGGAGAGATAATTGCCGTAGCTCTCCGCTGTGTCCTCGGCTATCACACAACACACGTAGCGCTCTTCCATGTTTACAGTTTAAACAGCCGTGTATCGTTCGGGACGAGAAAGAGAGCGCCGTCCGACCATTTTACGCTCTTTATTTTTTACCGCATCCATCGGTGCATACATTCCTCAGTCTTTTCACAACTATGACTCGCCTCATTGAACGCCCCGATCGGGATTGGGCTACGTTGATTTTATTAGCGCTCCCTTTTATTAGCGCTTCCCTTTTGTGGCTAATTGGTAGCACAGACATTAACCGACTCTCCATAAAGCGATTTGAAAAAGCTACATCTTCTTCAAGGACGCCATTGTAAATCATGCCGTTACATTCTTTCAGATTTCGTTTAAAATTCTTCCAGTTTTTCCTTATCGAAATGTTTTTCCAGACTTCTGTATCTCTGGATACAAGTCCCAGCTCCTCCTTAGGGTCTTCTGTCCTTGGGGTGGGACAAGACCAGTACAGCTGTTACAGTAGCAGGAATCCAGGACAAATCTAATTCTTAAGAAGACAACTTATGTTCATCTAGGTTTTGTAATTGGAATTGTTGTCTATTTATTTAAAATTTAGAGTCATTTTATCCAGCAATTCAATTATACTGAATAAAATTATTCTGTATTATTGTAGAAGGTGTAGCTCAGTGACTGAGTCATTGGACTTTGCATATGTCATGAGTTCAAAATCCCAGCCTCGCCAAGATGCCACTCTGGGCCCTTGTGAAAGGATTTTAATCCAATAGCTGCTCAGTTGTATGAATAATAATAGTCTTTATTTTTCACATATACACATTACAGCACAGTGAATTTCTTTCTTTGCATATGCCGCTTGCTCGTAACCTGAAGTCAGAGCACAGGGTCAGCCAGGAACAGCGCCCCTGGAGCACAGAGGTTAGGGGCCTTGCACAAGGCCCAACAGTGGGATCTTTGCGATACGGGGCTTGAATCCTTGATCTTGCGATCAGTACCCAGCACCCTAACCACGATGATGAGAATGGATAAATATAAGAGATAAAAGTTGTGCTTCATAAGAATAGTATAGCTATTATTTATCTCATATACATTTATAAGCACAGTGAAATTCTTTTCTTTGCATATCCCAGTTCAGAAGCTGGGTCAGAAAACAGGGTCAGAGCATGGGGTTAGCCATGATACAGCGCCCTGAAATAAGAGCATCTGCCAAATGCCATAAAAGCGAATGTAAATTATATGTGCAGAATATACAAATGCACATTATATATAAAAAGACATTTGTCTTCTTCATTATATATTATTTAGTATTAGCTATTTGAAATCTAATTGCATCCTAATATTATGAAAAACACACTTAAGGTCTTTGCTTGTTGTTTATTTATTCAAATTGATTGTCATAATTCACTTCAATGTTATTTCTATATATGGAACTGGTAGTGTACTGGATAAAGCTCTTGGTTACTGATTAGAAGGTCAGAGGATGCAGGCGTCTAGGTGAGGACTAAGGAGTTTTTAACCCTCTCTGCACTAGGGTGCTGTAACATGGCTGACCCTGTGATCTGACCCCTGCTTCCTAAAGTTTAGTGGCCATTTTCTGTTATAATACCCTATTGAACACCTTCGGAATGAATGTGAACGCTGACTGCACCCCAAAATCTCTTTACCTCAACTACATCAGTACCTGACTTTACTTATACCCTGGTGAAACTGGAAAGTTTTTGTTAAAAACTTAAACTGGTGAAAATATAAAGCATTTCCCGAGGTGACAAGAGCAAGAATGACAACAAGTTCCGTTTATTTTTCTTGTGTGCTCATTCGCTAAGCTGAATAGCCAATCGATACTTTTTTCACCAAGGAGCTCTGCCGCTGATTCGACATGCAGAATCGTCTGAAAAACAGCAGATGCCATCTGACAAGAGGACCGAGGCTCAAAAACTTGATGGTCCATTATTTCAAGTTCTTATAATTTGTTCTTAATCTAACCTTGAATATTTTATTGGTAAATATGATGCTGCTTCTAGCGAGAGAGTGGGAAGAACATTCGGAGAGAAAATGAGAGGAAACTTTCAGAACTGTATTGTCAGCAAGTCAACCAGCTGTAGTTTAAGCTACAGGTAGGCATGGGACCGAAACCTGGTAACCTGGTTTTTGTATTACATCTTATTAATTAACTTTAGATTTTCTGATATGAAGGGGAAAAAAAAATTGGCTAAACATATCAGCCAAAAATGGATTCATCCTATATAAACATTCGCTGCCCCGATGTCTAAAGATCGGGATCGGCCAGAGAAAACCTGTATCGTTTAAACTCTAGATATTTCTACACAAATCCAGATCCTAATGCTACACCGATCCTGTCACGGAATCCAATAGATATTATGACGTTGCTCTCTGGGTGGTTTAGCTACTGAATGCTAAACCGCTGACCGTTCGTCTGCGGCTCATCCAGCTTACAATCGTTAAGGATTCCATCCATAGAACAATCAGTCCTCGGGATATAAAGCATCTGCAATCATGGTGCATCGCCCACAAAGTGTGAGGAGCAGTTACGTTAAAGAGGCAACGAAATAGGCTTCATTGGTTTATATGTATGTACTTCATTTTGTCCTCAAATGGCAATCTATCCATTTTATTGTCTTTATTTACGGCTAAACGACGGTGCGATATTTTGGAGTCCCAGAACTCTCAGAAGGTGACACTGGAGTAAAAATGCTACTCTTTACTCGAGCCCAAATTGTGAGTAAGTTCTCACCAAAATTCTGATAAGTGCTGAAAATACCAGAGGTCTGAGTCCCTTCAATATTCAAGTCCTCATTATTCCCTCTGTGTCTCAGAGAGAGCACATTTGCCTTCACCGTCTTTTTTCGACCCATCTTTCGCTAGCGTTCGTGTAATAGGGGAGAAACAGCAGGGAGGCAGCATGAGCAGAGTCAATGCGAGATTAATCAGAGGGATTAGGATGAGGATGGAAGAGGAACATGGTGTAATTCAGGTGATAAAAGCGTGTATACAGCAGGATCCTCCCAATTACCTTCTGCACCTTCTCAGCTCTTCCTTTTACAGCAAAATGATTCCATCAGATACCAGTGTCCTCTTTTCAGGACATAAAAGGAAATAAAGAGAAAAAGGGATGTTCGAAAATATATAGGGAGGTGGAGTTTCGAAAAAGTGGAATGAAGAAGTTAAGAGACAACGATGGCACTTCTGATTTTTCATTAAATGTGACAGTTAAGTGGTAATGAGCAGAACATGCAGAGAGAACACCTAACCAACGAGAAATGCTTTGTCTGAAGATTCTGCAGAATGAGTAAGTATGGGATTTCTGATTCAAATCAAGGCAGGGATCAGATGCACTAAATGTGATCTTGGGTCACGACTTAAATGTGGGTCTTGTAGGAGATCGTGAGGTCGAGGCTTTTCCTGCCTCAGGTGAACCTTGTGTAATTATTGGAACTGAAAACATTTGCTCATGTCCTGTAGCTGTGACATCTGAGACACAAGGTCAGGTCAATTCCCAACACATCCACCAAACACTGCTACAAAATATCATGTCTCAGATAGATCAAAGCTCATGCACACAGAAAGGAGAACCTACACCTGTAAAAGAAGCTCTCTCAGATGCTCTTATAATGATCTCATTCATACAACTGGGTTAAGGGTTCCTCAAGGGCCCAGGAGTGTCATCTGAGTGGTGCTGGAATTTGAAGACTTCCCGTGCTTTCGTTTCCCCTATTTACTGTTAGGAAGTAACAAACAATAGGCAGGTTTCTGACAATTTACTTACATCACACTTCAGTCCATGAGCTTCTTCAAATTCAATCAAAAACAAATTGCAGCCACAGCCCCGAACCTGACCCAGAATTTCACCAATGTCTAGACTGATCCTAAACCCAGAAAAATAAAAATCCAATCAAAACTTATCCCAGTACTATTAACAAACCCACACCAGAGTTTAGAAACACTGTGGTTTGACCAAATCTACTCCAGATTTTCGACACTTCAATTTATACTCCAAACCCTAGGACTAGGATTCAATTCATACACCAAACCTAACAAGATGATCACATGATCACAGATTTGCATTTCTGGCATTTGACAGATGCCTTTATCCAGACCAACTTACAATTATATCATTTATCTCATTTATACAACTGGGCTGTTTAGGGTCTTGCTAAAGGGCCACAAGTGTCAGTTGGTTCCTCTCAAGATTTCTTACTCATATCATCTCAGGGAGGTTTTTTTCACCATCAGGCTATGGCATTGATTTATTGTATTCATACAGGGAGTGCAGAATTATTAGGCAAGTTGTATTTTTGAGGATTAATTTCATTTGAGGATTTAATTTGAACAACAACTATGTTCTCAATGAACACAAAAAACTCATTAATATCAAAGCTGAATATTTCTGGAAGTAGTTTTTAGTTTTAGCTATTTTAGGGGGATATCTGTGTGTGCAGGTGACTATTACTGTGCATAATTATTAGGCAACTTAACAAAAAACAAATTCATACCCATTTCAATTATTTATTTTTACCAGTGAAACCAATATAACATCTCAACATTCACAAATATACATTTCTGACATTCAAAACCCAAACAAAAACAAATCAGTGACCAATATAGCCACCTTTCTTTGCAAGGACACTCAAAAGCCTGCCATCCATGGATTCTGTCAGTGTTTTGATCTGTTCACCATCAACATTGCGTGCAGCAGCAACCACAGCCTCCCAGACACTGTTCAGAGAGGTGTACTGTTTTCCCTCCTTGTAAATCGCACATTTGATGATGGACCACAGGTTCTCAATGGGGTTCAGATCAGGTGAACAAGGAGGCCATATCATTCGATTTTCTTCTTTTATACCCTTTCTTGCCAGCCACGCTGTGGAGTACTTGGACGTGTGTGATGGAGCATTGTCCTGCATGAAAATCATGTTTTTCTTGAAGGATGCAGACTTCTTCCTGTACCACTGCTTGAAGAAGGTGTCTTCCAGAAACTGGCAGTAGGACTGGGAGTTCAGCTTGACTCCATCCTCAACCCGAAAAGGCCCCACAAGCTCATCTTTGATGATACCAGCCCAAACCAGTACTCCACCTCCACCTTGCTGGCGTCTGAGTCGGACTGGAGCTCTCTGCCCTTTACCAATCCAGCCACGGGCCCATCCATCTGGCCCATCAAGACTCACTCTCATTTCATCAGTCCATAAAACCTTAGAAAAATCAGTCTTGAGATATTTCTTGGCCCAGTCTTGACGTTTCAGCTTGTGTGTCTTGTTCAGTGGTGGTCGACTTTCTGCCTTTCTTACTTTGGCCATGTCTCTGAGTATTGCACACCTTGTGCTTTTGGGCACTCCAGTGATGTTGCAGCTCTGAAATATGGCCAACTGGTGGCAAGTGGCATCTTGGCAGCTGCACGCTTGACTTTTCTCAGTTCACGGGCAGTTATTTTGCGCCTTGGTTTTTCCACACGCTTCTTGCGACCCTGTTGACTATTTTGAATGAAACGCTTGATTGTTCGATGATCACGCTTCAGAAGCTTGGCTATTTTAAGACTGCTGCATCCCTCTGCAATATATCTCACTATTTTTGACTTTTCTGAGCCTGTCAAGTCCTTCTTTTGACCCATTTTGCCAAAGGAAAGGAAGTTGCCTAATAATTATGCACACCTGATATAGGGTGTTGATGTCATTAGACCACACCCCTTCTCATTACAGAGATGCACATCACCTAATATGCTTAATTGGTAGTAGGCTTTCCAGCCTATACAGCTTGGAGTAAGACAACATGCATAACGAGGATGATGTGGTCAAAATACTCATTTGCCTAATAATTCTGCACTCCCTGTAATCTATGTATTTCTTTAAAGCTGTTTTGGGAGAATATTTTTTGTTAAAAGTGCTATACAAATAATGTTAAAACAAATAGAATGACCACCAGTTTGGAATGAACCAATCAGAACCAATGTTTAAATGCCATAAATCCTTCAGAATCCACTCAAACCTTAAAAACCGTATTCATCCTGAGCTCTAGGTCTTTATGAAGTTTCTCTAAATAAAAACCAATTACTGCAGCTGAGTGTGTTCTCCACATACAGAACAGATAAAGATCCACAACATCACTCAACTCAAGAACCATGAAGATGGATTTAGACTGTAATTAGTAGAAACAGTCAGACGGCTTAGAGCTACAGTGGCCATAAACAAGTTTGCATTCAAGTGTCCATGAAAAAAACAGTTGATAACCTCAATAATGATGAGGATGGGTTTCATTTTGAGTTCTGGTTACTCTCAAGGTTTCTACTTCATTCTCCTGTGTGCATCGGGGGCTGTGCAATTGGTGCTATTCTGACCACGTGTGTTACCATGTCTAAGATTCTGTACACCGAGCCCTCCTCACACGTGAGTTTCTCACTGAAAAAAAACATGATTCATTTTTTTTATTGCAAAAAAATAAAAAAACGGAAACAAAGTCATACAGGAAATATAACAAATTAATTGAGGTGGAGTTTAGACCAAACTGAAACCAATAAATAAACACATTCTGCATTCAGCCTTTACCATCATCTCTTACCCACCTGTTAACTACGTCTCTTACTCCCTTCTTACCCACATCTCTTACCCCCTTCTTACCCACATCTCTTACCCCCTTCTTACCCTCCTCTTACCCACATCTCTTACTCCATTCTTACCCATGTCTTTTACCCCCTTCTTACCCACGTCTCTCAACCTCCTCTTACCCACATCTCTTACCCCCCCTACCCACATCTCTTACCCTCATCTTACCCACATCTCTTACTCCCCTCTTACCCACATCTCTTACCCCCCTCTTACCCACATCTCTTACCCCCTCTTACCCTCTCTTACCCTCTCTTACCCACATCTCTTACCCCCTTCTTACCCACGTCTCTCACCCTCCTCTTACATATGTTTTTTTACCTCCTTCTTACCCACATCTATTACCCATGTCTCTCACTTCCTTCTTACCCACATCTCTTACCCCTTCTTACCCCAGACTCTTAGCCCCTCTTACCCATGTCTCTTACCCCTTCTTACATGCATCTATTATCCCCCCCCCCCTTTACCCACATTTTTACCCTTCACTTGTTCAGCTTCATGTCTCTATTAGATTTTGTCTCATTTGTCCGTCTCTTTGGATAAAAAGATGTCTGCTGAATGAACATATATAAATGCAAATCAAGTTCACACCACAGGTCTCATTTTGATTCCCATCCTCAGGCATCGCTCCCAGCCGAGCTACTCTAAAGCTCAACGATGTTTAACAGTGACTCGACACTCCAGCTGAGTGAAGAAGTTCCACAGTCTGCTATCAACATCTAATGCACTACTGTCAGAGCTGCTGTTATGGAAGCTAATTCAACACCTACTGACCAATGACGATCCAGAACTCAGCGGCGCTGAGGTATAAACAGTAAAACTGATATACCTCGACCTGCAGTGATGTCCCATGAGATTCAAACCCGTGTCTTTAATGGACCTAACATCTCGCAATACATTGCAATCTCAATCTCAATCTCAATCTCAATGCACTGCACACACACACACACACACACACACACACACACACACACACACACACACACACACACACACACACACACACAAAAAAAATAACCCTACTAAATTCTGCCTCCATCTGGCTTCCCAGTCACTGAAGCCCATACCTCTAGCTCCCTAAGGATTCTGTTTTGGGTTTCTTCTACTTCTCTTTTTTTTCTCTTTCTATCTCTTTTTTAGCTTCCTTTTTCCCTCTCTTCATCAAACATGCAGTTTGGAGGCTGGTATACATTTGCAAAAAAAAAAAAAAACAACAACCAAAAACACAGATATTAGAAGTCCAAAACAACCAAAAAACACACAGATATTAGAAAATCAGTCCAATCTACAGCACATTCTTTAACGCCAATTGCTCTTTCAACATTACAAATAAACACGATAATAAATAACTCTGAATAAATCAGCAGGGTATAAGTCATATTTTGCATTCCATGTGATACCATTCAGGATTTGGAATGCCCAGGCAGTCCTGGTCTAAAGACTGGTGCTGGCCTCGATCATCTACATATTGCATGGACAGGCAATAAATACTGGTTTCTCATTTATTTATGTTCTCCATACAGAGATTAAACTGCCCCAAAACACAGTTGGACTGTTCCATCTACATGAATTCTGTGCATATATTTGCATATTTAACTGCACTTGCAATTTGCACAGTTGCTACTTGTTGCTATCTGATTTGCATTGACATGAAATACTGGTCAAATGCTGGTAATAACAAGGTGATATAAAAAGTTTTCGAGACTAATGGCGTTACTGGTGCTATTCTGACCACGTGCTTTACCACGTCTGCGATTTATCACTGGCAGCAAGTTACAACAAAGAAAGAATGTGAGATTTTGCCTGGAACTGAACAAATCTGCCGGAGAGATGTTTGACATGACGTACGTTTGACATACGCCGAAGCTGCATCAAATTGTTTGAGGTGTTTTGAGTGGAAAAGCGGAAGAATATCACTGGAAAACAACGAGAGATCAGGAAGACCTTCAACAAATCAAACCCCCAAAAATGTCTTAATTGTTCGCTAACTTGTGCATGATGATATTTGGAGAACAATCCACGTGGTCTCACATCCTCACCCAACCCACTCACAGATTTGCCTCCTGCGGACTTCACTTTCTTTCCAAAGATCTCAAAGCTCTCCGTTTTGACACCGCTACAGAGATACAGGGCGAATCGCAAAAGACAAGCTTTGAAAGAAGACTTCCAGGACACATTACAGAAGTGGCAGATATTGTGTAAATAAAGTTCTTTCTTGTAAACAGAGCTTCATACCACCTCGTAGTTATACGGAAAATAGTCATCCAGAAAGGAAAGACGTGGCCAAGCCGGGAAATGAAAACACACTGAGAACAAATGCCTGACAGGAGGATGAGAAACTGCCCTACAGGACACACTCCTTCACCTTGAACATCAGCAACAAGAGATAAATGCCATCAGACATGACCAAATGCTGAACACACAAGGGCAGGAGACAAGAGCATCACAGGTAAATTGCAGAGGCGAAGACGTCGAGACACAGGACATGTCCCCTGTCAGGGTTCAGACTCCCTGATAAAATACACAGGGGACACTCTGAGTGCAGTGCAAAGGCAAATCACAGGATATATTGTGTCCTAATATGTGATCTTTCTATTGTAACAAGTAATTGTGGGGATGTGTATAGCTGAAGCTTCACTCGAAAAAAAAAAAAAGTGGAATCATTAATGTGATGAAGGTTTTTTTTGTGAGAAGATGTTTATTGATCATAGGCAGAAGGAGCCTTCATTGTCAGGGTCAAAAGTTTTATGACACCCGGCTTCTCCAATCATATTTGGTTCTTTCCCAAACTGTTACCACAAAGCTAAAGGCACTTTTAAACTCTTTTGCACCACTTGAACTAGGAGACCCAAACCTGTTTCAGCATGACAAGACAATCCCTGTGCACAAAGCCAGCTCCATGAAGACCTGCTTTAGATGAGTTTAATATGATGGAAGATCTCCTGCTACAGAGCTCCAACCCTATTGAGATAAATCTGAATGCTGGCTGAACCCCCAGCCTCCCCACCTACCTACATCACTACTGAATGAAGACTAAATGTGGAATTAGATGTTCTAAAAAACTATTTTAATCCCAGTCTTATGGTCAGGTGCCTACAAATGGGCCACTAGTCACCATGGCTTGCTTATCAGGGATAAACAGTGGTGGGTGGTCAGGGCAGCAAATCTTCTCTGCTGGCTAAACACTCAGAAGCATGACCTACATTTAGAAGTTAAATTCTAATATTTGTTTAATGAAATTGTATTAATTTATTCCCAACAGTTTATCTTTTCATTCTGTAGCGTTTCTCTCGGCTGCACTGTTTCCAGTACGTGTATGTGGATGTTAGATTTTTTTGTCCAATCAGATTTCAGCCTCTATGTGCTGCCATGTCAATCTAATCTGCCCAGGGCCTTCAAAGTCTGTCCTGCTGGCCTTTACTAAGAGAATATTAGCACTGGGTCTGTTCCTTTAACCAATCAGATTTCATATTCTCCTCACAGAGCAGCTCGCTGGCCCAGAATAGCGTCAGCATTTTTCCGTCCTCTGATTGGTCGGTCAAAGGGAAAGTCAGAGGTTGGTCAGAGTTTCACTCTTCCATACAAGTGTGTAGCTCTGCACACATTAATACATCTAAGATATCTTTTTTATGCCTAGGGAGGAAGAGAAATTGATTTAGTCTCGGACATACTTAAAAATAGATTTTGAAGAAAGCTAGACATGGTGAGGAGGTCGGCCAACCCCGAAGCTAGCTCGCATGTCTCAGCCCGGAAAGGCTTCGTTCTCCACTTCCAGACCAGTGAATACGAGCGGTACCACTGGCTTACAGCCTCTGGGGGGCGCTGCACATTATGTATCTCTGGTGAGTAGGTTGTATTTAATTTACATTTTTTATGTTTTTGTAATGTTATTAGACAAATATTTATTCTAAACTGCACCAGATGTTGTAGGTGCACAGTTGTGGTGTAGTGTAGAGGTTTGAAGTCTTAACTGGGTTTCTTGCTTTAGTAAAATTATATCTACCCTTCATATGTGAAATGTTTAGTTCTCTGTAATGCCACATGTTGTTATATTGCGTTTTTGTATTGTATTGATGGTTTCTATTTTTGCGACGTGATGGTGGTGGTATTAAGAGGTGGATTAAGTCGGGACATCTCCTCTAAAGGCCTATATATATATATATATATATATATATATATATATATATATATATTATATATATATATATAAAGCATAGGGAAGGGTTAAGATGTTGAATGACGGATTAGTAGGGTGTGAGGTCAAATCTCAGCACTACAAAGCTGGCACTGATGGGCCCTCGAACAAGCCCCTAACCCTTAACTGCTCAGTTGATGCACTTGATTACTGTATGGATAAAAAGAAAAGAATGGATTAAACCATGAAATGCAAAGAAATATTGGGAATTTACATTAAATTGCTGCAGTATAGAAGAAATAAAAACAAATTAATATGTTGTTACAGATAAATAATAAGTAACTCCACTTTATCATAGATTTTCCCAAAGTGGCCCCCGGACTGCATTTTATTTCTCGCTCATAACGTTATAATGAGATTGCATGTAATAATATTATTAATTTAGGAAAGTATTTCTGTGGTTCGTTCTCAATAAAAAAGAAAAGCAAGTAATAGAATTTTTGAGGCTTTATTTGTGTTATATAAAATGTAATATCAGACTGAGAACCGTGGATAAGTGAATTCCTTTCCAATCATCTAAAACCTTTTCCGTCTAGAGTTTATTTTCTGTGCAGACGTCTCAGTGGCGTGTCACACTTGTTCGGCTTTAACCCAGTTGAGGGCAAGGTGCCTTGCCATGATATGACTTCAGTTCTAGTTTTCACTTCCATTATGGGTCAAAACAACTGTGCAGGCAGAACCAAGGTGTGGAAATGAGCTGCTAGTGCCACCGCTTCTGGAGAAATAACAACAGCCTCCCACGAGGAAAAAACTGAAGAGAGCAGTGAAAAAAGAGAGAAAGAGATGGAGCTAGTGAATGAAGACTAATGACCCGAGGATGTGAGCTTCGGGGAGGCTTGAGAAGTCAGGAGGACACATTGTGAGGTCAGACTCAAAGTACACACAAAATCAGACTTGTAAGGAAAAAAAGACGGTGTAAATGATAGGAGAGGAGGACAGGGCAATCTGGCAGGTCTGAGCACAAGGGTTTGAATTTATCTCCTGCTTCACATCTTCAAATAAAGTCTTTCAGCATGAAGGAGCACAGGAGCAGTTCGACAGCAGTCAGGAGATCACGTCTCCTCTATCAGCCACTTGAAGAAAAGGACAGATGTCTTAGAGCACCAACGATCCACAGAGAAAAGGATTTAGTGATTTACAGACCAGGAGTAACAACGACACACAAGCCTTCTACCACTGATCCTTGTTCCTCTACCACTGATCCCTCCATCTACCACTAATCCTCTATCCTCTCCCACTGATTCCTCCATCCTCTACCACTGATCATCCATCCTCTCCCACTGATCCTCTATCCTCTACCACTGATCCCTTGTTCTACCACTGATCCTCCATCCTCTACCACTGATCATCCATCCTCTCCCACTGATCCACTATGATCTCCACTGATCCATCCATCCTCTACCACTGATCCTTCCATCCTCTACCACTGATCCCTCCATCCTTTACCACTAATCCCTCTATCCTCTCTCACTGATCCCTTTATCTTTTACCACTAATCCCTCTATCTTTTACCACTGCAGCACTGATCCCTCCATCCTCTACCACTGATCCCTCTATTCTCTACCACTGATCCATCCATCCTCTACCACTGATCCCTTTATCCTCTACCACTGCACCACTGATCCCTCCATCCTCCTCTACCACTGATCCCTCTATTCTATCCCACTGATCCTCTATCCTCTTCCACTGCACCACTGATCCCTCTATCCTCTACCACTGATCCTTCCATCCTCTACCACTGATTCCGCATTCCTCTATGACTGCACCACTGATCCTTTATCCTCTACCACTGATCCCTCAATCCACTACCACTGATCCTCATTCCTCTATGACTGCACCACTGATCCCTCTTTCCTCTTCCACTGCTCCCTCCATTTTCTCCACTATTTGACAGGTCTGCTGTGATTGCTGATAATTTATTCAGGACTGAGCAGGATGGACAGGATTAAAATGACTTTATTAGAAGGACTGTGCAGTTAAGATGTTTTGGAGACAAGGTGAGAAAGGCACTATTAATATGGTTTGGTCATGTGCAGAGAAAGGAAAAGAGGTATATTGGTAGAAGAATGCTGAGGATGCTGAGGATGGAGCTGCCAGGCAGGTGAAAAAAAGGAAGGCAAATAAGAAGGTTCAAGAAGCGGGTGTTTGAAAGAGAGAGAAGAGGAACCCCAATGGGAGCTAGCAAAAGCAGATGAAAAAGGAGATGAAGAAGGAGAGGCTCAGTACTTATGTGACTTTAATGCTTGAAAACAGGTGTGAGATGTGTATCATGTTGTCATACAGAGTGGCCACTGCTCCATACTATATTATCTGTGCTTCTCTACACAGGATCTATTCAGAGTAATGGATTCACTTTATGAAGAATTTATGAACAACCATTAAATATTGCCCTGGAACTAGAATAACAAGAAAAAAAATCTCGGTAAAAATCTTAATAAATGATGATTCAGCATTTTTTTTATTTAAAAGTCTTTATATATGCAAACTTGTGTACAATTATACAGCACACACACACACACACATACTGCTCATAAAAGAGTCTATATTCTCACTTTACAAAGGAAAAAAAAAAAACGTCCTGTTCGCTGTAGATTCTTTGGTATTTTTGAACTGTTCTGTATCTCACTGTTCATCTTTTGTTGCACTGCCTGTGCTGTTTGCTGATCTAAAAAAAACATTTTTTTTACTCTGCTTTTGATTCATGTTTTGGATTTTTCTGCCTTTGATGCATTATAGCCGTCTGACTGCATTAGCATCCGTCTGAGGTGAGGCATCGCTACATGATCTTTCCACCTCTACAGGACTCCAATAATCCTTAGATTTGAAGTTGCTTTTTTGAGTTCATATTAATGTAATGGCTTAAATCATTTATATATTTTGTTAAACACACACACACACACGCACACACACACACGTTTATACACACATCTGTGTTACCCAAATGGGATCTAAAAAATGTAAATTGTTAATTGTAAATGTTATTTTAATTGTCCAATGTATTTAATTTTATTTAGTCTATTTAATGTGTGCCAATTTAATCAATATAATTAAAAGTGTGTTAGATTAAATTGTGTATTTTATTTTATATATTTTATATTTTATGAATCAAATATTATGAAATGCATATATATTATTTTTTTATTACTTTTTTTATTATTATTTTTTTATTTTTTATTTTTTTTGTAAGAAAGAAAATCCTTATATCCCAGTGATACAGTTGAGCAGTTAAGTGTTAAAGGCCAGCAGTGTCAGCTGCTTGGTGGTGCTGGGATTGGAACCAATGACCTTCAAATCGGAATCTCAACATCTTATCCACTTTGCTTGAGGGTCAAACAGTGGCAACTTGGTGGAGCTGGGATTCAAACTCATGTGCAACACTGAGCTCTCATTTCCCTTGTTAATTACATATAATGAAAAAAAATTTCTCTTCCTAGAAACATGAGCAGACATTGGACCCCAAAGTAAGATTTGTATTGTGTTGTTGTGGCAGCGTGTTATTGAGAAATCGGTTCTCTGGAGCAGGTCACGAAGAGAACAATTATGACGTTGACAACGGTTGGGTCGAACTGAAGAATGACTCGAGGTGGCACAAAGACAGGTTTAATAGCAGGACGTGAAAGAAGCAAGGGATGATTCGCCGCTGTTGCTACACGTCGACCTGCTCGTTCAAATCGCAGAAGTAACGGAGGAAGAAAAGCCAAAGTGCTTAATGTGCTAGAAGGTTGTGAGTTCAAAGTCCACGGTGATCTTAACTGCTTTCATTCTGACTCAGTCATAGATCATTTTAAATAAATGCAACATGGAAATACAATGAACATAAAGGATTCAGAGTAAAGAGCTCACAAACAGCGGGTATTATATGGAAAGGAGAAGTGTTGAAGGAGAGGGAGAAAGGGCAGAGCATAAACGTACAGTAAACTGGCGGATTGATGGATGGAATCTGTATTCGACGGCGTTTCAGTGGCGTGTTCAGGCTGCAGGATGGCTCAGGCTGTCTGTTTCAGCGTGTCTGCTTCAGGGCATATCGAACAATCCTGCAGTGCTTTCTTCCCTTGTGATTTGGAATGTCACTGCTGACCTTAACCATAATTTATATCATGATATTCTCCCAGGTTGGGCGATCCTGCTGAAA